>JAMRYI010000762.1:0-75096 GCA_029231635.1 Ditylenchus weischeri | reverse complement strand
TTTAAATTGACAAAGCCGGAAATTCCAAAACGACCATTCCTCGAGGCGTGGCAATGCGTTGAAACTCTCTTGGATCCTCAGATGGCAAGAAACCCAAGTTTTGGAAGTGGCTGCGTCAAATGAAGAAGGAGGCAGCCTGAAAGAGGTGAGCTAGTCCGACCTTGTACTCCGAAGAAGCTGAAGAGTGTCGACAAGCGGATTGTGACGCAGAGAAGGCGTTCGGCAGAACGCTGTGCGGCAGAAATTTTCAATTATTTAAAGATCAAAGAAATTTAACTGTTTTGATTTGTAGAATGTGTTCATTTTTGTTGGAAATTAAGTCTAGTTGAAAAGCGCTAGTAAACAAAGACTGGTTGTTGTATGTCCTTATACTTGATTGTGGGAGCGTGTTTGAGGGATGTTGACAGAACGGAAAATAGATATCGAAGTACATAAGTACTGCTGAACTCCCGTCCTCCACTACACAGTTTTGTATAGTGTGTTGGTTAGTTAGAGATGAAGATGCACAGATAGTTTCGTAACGCCAGTTAGAGATGGCATGTATCGGTGGTATATTGTATCGAGCGTCAACTGTATTTTATTGATCACTTTGTTTAGTGCGGAAAGTATTGTTTCTACAAACACTTTAATACTAAAAAATTATTTTGGAAACAAATCGTGCCAAGACCAATTGTTTCTCATTTGAATTTATTGTTAAATAATTTTTTGTTCAATTTAATTTTTTCTGAGATACTTTTTGCTCAGTTCTATATGGGTTCTAGTACGGAATGGGTACCAAAAATTGCCTTGGTCCCCCCTTTGGTTTTTTTTTCAAATTTTATTAAATTAAATTTTCAAATTATTGCTTTTGTATTGTTTGTTTCGAAGCGAAAGTTGTTTTTTGTTTCTGTTAGACATGTTTTTTGTTTCATTTACACATCTTTATGTAGTATATGCACATAGTTTCCCAAAAATGAGAACACAGCTTTTGACTCGTTGCAGAGGTGGACTTTGCAAATTTCCTGTCAAGCGATGCTCAAGCTGACAGAAGAGAATGTTTTGCACCTGTTCGTTTCCCTTGGGTTGATAAAGAACAAAAAGAAGTGCTGGGAGTGCGGAAGACACATGCATGTGGTCAAAAGGAGCAAACTACTCGACGGAATTTGGGTAAAAGAATGTGCTTAACATGTTTAATTGTTCTTTTAGTGGTTGTGCCAGTCAAAGGGTGTGCACTGCTGCATGAAACAATCAGGTCTGGATCAACTTTGCTAATTCCAATCTGCGCTTCTCCGCTCTCCTTCAAATTTTCTACATGTGGGCATACAACTTCGACAATAAGCAGGTGTGCCATGAGGTGCAGCTAGGCAAGCAAGCAGTAGTGGACTGGTTCAACATATGCCGTGAAGTGTGCCAAAAGTGAGTTGCAATATCCCTTTGTTCATCTATCTTTATCAATTCAGCCATTGCCATAACCAAGTTTCGATTGGAGGCAAAGAGATGGTAGTGAAATCGATGAAACCTGTGTGGCCAAAAGGAAATACAACTGAGGCAGGAGGCGACACGGCTACCAGCAGTGGATTTTGGAGGAATCGAACGAGGCAAGGAAGGCAAAGCCTCTGCATTCCAGGTACCTGATCGCAAAGAAGACCCTGCTTCGCCTGATTCGTGACCATATCAAAGAGGAACAACAATAATTTCCGATGACTGGCCCGCGTACCGAAAACTCGGAAGAAGATTGGGACGATATGTGGGTTACAAGCATTACACCATCTGCCATAAAAGACAATTTGCACGGTAAGTGTGGTCTCATATTGATTATTAATTATTGTTTTTTTAGAACCGAAGGAGAATTTCGTGTCCACACAAACAAGGTGGAAGGGTTTTGGATGCATGTCAAGCACAAGATTAAAAGAATGCGAGGTACGAACAGGAAGCTCGTCCCTTCGTATGTCGCCGAGGCTGTTTTTCGCCAGAATTGTGCTGTGGACAACAAAAATGTGCTCGAGGCGTTACTCAAGAGAATTGCCCTTATTTATGCTTAATTTGTAATTTAATGTGTATATATTCTTGTCACAAATAAACACTGTTGTAAGCACAGGGGGGACCAAGCCAAATTTAAAAAAATTTTGAAAAAAAACCAAAGGGGGGACCAAGGCAATTTTTGGTACCCATTCCGTACTAGAACCCTTTTTGCTCAGTTGTGGGTGTGCCTTTTTTAGTTTCGCGCGTGTTTTGCGATCAGTTATCAATTATTAATAGGCACAAACACTATGGAGGCGCCGATAGGCGCCTTATACCCCTTGTAAATGAATAAGAAGGTGAACTCGCAAGAAAAAATAATTTGACGGGATGGTACTTATACGGTTCCCCCCCCCCATATCGAAATTTTTTCAAAAACAGGTTTTAACCATTTCTAAGCAATTCTTACACGCTAAAACCGATAAAAACATTGTTTCCAACCACTTTCCATCAAAAATTTTGACTTTTTTAGATTTTCTACCTGCCTGCCTTCGGCAGGCAACCTACTTCGATAGGAAGCCCCTTTGGGGGTACATGGTCCGGGCCAAGGGCTGACCCTTTATATATCAAGAAATATATATCTTCAAAATATATATCTATATGTCTTGAAAAAAGAGCTGCCTGCTTGCAATGGAGAAGGGGTATAAAAATGATTAAAATTAACATTGCAAAGCTGGGGAAAATACTACATTGCTGCTACTATTGTGAAATTATGTTCTTTTGTTAGGGCTTGGAACAACATGCAAATAATTTAACTGCCGCTGAATTTTTTATAAGCATTTTTACATTTATATTTTCAGTGGTTTTTATTGGTTAAATTTCCTTGATATATTTCTTGATATATAAAGGGTCAGCCCTTGTCTGACCATGTACCCCCAAAGGGGCTTCCTATTGAAGTAGGTTGCCTGCCGAAGGCAGGCAGGTAGAAAATCTAAAAAAGTCAAAATTTTTGATGGAAAGTGATGGGAAACAACGTTTTTATCAGTTTTAGCGTGTAAGAATTGCTTGGAAATGGTTAAAACCTGTTTTTGAAAAAATTTCGATATGGGGGGGGAACCGTATAAGTACCGACGGGATAAACTGGAGATTTAAACAATTTGACGGGAGAACTTTTTGTGTTTGAACTTTTTGTGGGAAATTCAAATTTGACGGGACAAATAATTAATTTGACGGCATTTTCGGACCTTTTGACGGTAGAAATCACTTTTAGCGAATATATTTATGTCTTTAATTAAGACAGCCGTTTTTTAGCATAATCATAAAAATTTTGCTTGTTCCACTGTATAATTTTTAGTAGCCAATTTAGTCATGTACCAATTTTGCTATATTTTCATACTATTAAATTTATAAATGCAAAAATTAAATATATTTGTATTGTCGAGAAAAATAAAAAAAAGGAAAAACAATTGAACCTTCACCTCACCAGCCAATCATACTCTACCTCCACCTGCCAAACAAGATCGCTAAGTGAGTGATTGACTATAGATAATGTTTGGAACTAAAATAAGATAAGAAGCTTAAAATTGAAATTGACTATTTTGGACTTTCTTTCGACTGCTGGGAGTAAAATTTGCTTGATTGGTTGTGGGAGATATTAGAGATATAAAATCCAATTGATCCAAATTAACATACACTTGTTGGGCAGTTTGTGAACACCCTCCATCGAGGAATTTAACTCTTCCGCTTTTGCTAACATCTAAACTTGCTATCCAATAAGGAAAACATAAAACCAGCAAAACACTGAAACTCACGGTATAGGTAGCTCTTATAGAAGTATCTACCACATCACAAGCAGACCCTATAGAGCAAGAAAACACTTGCGTGGATTCCAGAGTTAGGTCTGACATACCACGCAGAGAACCTCAAATCAAATATGCTTATAAATATGTTTATATGTAAACATAATAAACAAACCCCTAAGATCTCGCAGAACCATGTCAATATTGGAGGAAATAGAGCGAGCATGTGCCTCCAAGTCTATTAAAATGGAGGAGTCAGGTATCAAATCTCCAGACTTTCTTCTGGCATGTGGATTTCGGTGGCTAGGAGATTTGGGAGTGCCTAAAGCCAACATTTGGTTTGCAGCCAAAATTGAGAAAAAAACCTGCTAAAGAATTGTTAGAAATTGTTGAAGCCCCTTTGGCTTCTTGCACTGCCTCGTTAGTCAATAAATTGGATGACCTCAATGGGGGAATATCCTTGATACGCTGCTCTAAATCTTTGACAGTGATATCGTGGCCACTCATATGAATCCAATCCGAATATCCAAACAAAGTTGTAGTCACTAAAATAGTTTGGTATCCTAACACCTGGACACAGCCTGTATCGCGAAGGCCATTAGATAAAAAAGCACAAAAATTTTAACAAGGGTTTTCAGAAATTAGACAAGAAGTGCTTCAGGATAACCCTATAATTAATAAAAGTTTTCACTGCGAATTACAACGCAAAATTTTTATCACAAAAGAGAGATATAAACGAGCAACGTAGAAATTTATTAATCAACTAGCGATAACAACAATCAGAATGAGGCATTGTGACTTTTTCTTCTGATAACAACTGGAGTTTCCCGACCGTATAGCAAAAAGTATGTAAGCATAGTGCGCATCCTCGTTTCCTGAAAAGCACTAAAGGTATAAGCGTACCGCATTTTGTAAAACTTACAATCTGTACATCACATATCGTATTCCACAAAATCTGTGCCAACCAGTTGATAAGTAGATAAAGCAAATCTCCAAAAAATATCCATGTCCAGAGGAACGTGTTTCCTGCGTTGCAACTAAAATTATCATTCAGAAATCAAAAGAATACATAAATACCTACATTTAGAAGAACGTGAAGACACCTTACTCCGACAACACGCCCGAAAGATGGCTTCATTGAGTCCATATTGAGGGCATGAGTAACTTCAGTCAGAACACTTTTTGCCTCTTGGCTCATTGTCTCGAGCAAAGCTTGTTCGGAAGCATGTTCCTTTGTAACCAGGCTGCTGCTCAGCGAAAGGATCAAAGCTGCACGATAGAAATCATCAGAGTACCTAGAACCGAATAAGTAAATTGAAAAAGCATGCTCGCCGCCGATGGGTATATTTTGAAAGGAGGATACCAGTAAAATTCAAAGGAGAATCAAAAAGACGTATTTTGGTATTTTTAAGTATTTTGGTATTTTCGTATTTTTAAAGTCGAAAAACTACGATTCCAATCAGAATCGAATTGACGACAGACTTTTACAGTACACCGCTGCCTTACCGTTGAGCCACATACACTGTTAAATATGAGAAGTGTGTACCAATACTCATAGCCGGTAAATGACTAAAAAAGTAAATATTTCAAAATAAATCTTTTTCTTTACTTGGTAACCGCCTTTCAAAATATGCCCGCCGGTGACGAGCATGCTCCCTTGAAATCAAAAAAAGCAAACCTGTTTGTAGAGTTATCATTGTATTTAATCAAGCCTAGAAGAAACTCAAGCACCTCATGAGGACAGACCCTGCCCGCGCTAGCACGAGTCATGGCGATCGCCATCGGCAAATCCTAAAGCACTTTTTTATAAGTAAGAACAGCTGTACCCAGTGAAAATTTCTTTCTGCATCTAGAAAGAAAACACATACCAGCATCAAAAAATAATTTTGCAGATTGGAAGAAGTGGTAATCTGAAAAAGGCCTTGCTAGCTAAGCAGTTGAAAAAATCAAAAGTTTACCTTGCCAAGGATTTTACAAGCCACAGTTCTCCGAAATCGGCTGGATTCACAAAACAGCCAAAGAACTGCTGAGCAATCGCAAGAGCCAAAGATTGCCTTGTTGACTGGACTGTATCCAATATCTTCTTGTGGTAAAGCAACTCTAGGGAAAAGATCGAAATACCGGCGTAAGCTGTTACTTCGTCAGGCACCTGTGACATAAACAATAAAACCTAACCCAACTGTAAAGACTCCGAAAACACAAACCTTATTCACAAAAACTTGTCTGTAGAATTGATAGGGGAACCGACATGACAAGAGCTCCTCGAAGAAAGTGTAAGTCCGATTTAATGTTGAAACCGTATGTTTGAGAAGAGGCATTAAACCAGGAAGACAAAACTGATAATCTAAAAATTAATGCTTTACATTTAAGTCTATTGGATCTCCTATAGTAAAAAACCTCTGGAATGTCTGGCTGGACATGCATTTGAAATTGACCTACGGCAAATCAACAATGATATCTCCAGAACAAACAACAGTATACAGAGAGTCAACTGTGAACTCGAAGCGCCAAACTGCTAACTGATTTGGGGAGTCGAAACAAGGAAGCCATTGCTTGGTGCTTGACAAAATGCTTGATCGACAAGTGTACATGTGAGCTCCTGGGTCTTCCTCAATAGACTTGCCATTCCACACAAAGTTGATTCCCTGCGACAAAATATGAAAATCCTTCAGCTTGTTAAAAAAAATACGCACTTCTGTTGGTGAGGCAACAAATGTGTCAATCGCTAGCCTGAGAACCATCTGATTTGCTATGTGCTGAGCACACTGTTCTGGTATTTGCACAATTAAATCGCCCGGATAAGCAGTCAGCGACTTGTGATAGATATTTTTTAGATTTAACACGCTCTTGTTTTCAACGTCTTTTCCGTCTGGCTGAAAAAATTAAGACAGTCAGATGAAATCATTGTATTCTGATTAAATACTAGCTTACCATCTTGAGTTTATTCCGAATGTATCTGGCAGGATAATCATTGATACTTATCTGCCCTGTTCCGTGAAAACCTTCTTCGCCAGGGAGAATGCAATCTGAAATAATCTGCCAGATGTAAAAAACAAGACCAAGATCAACCAACCCTTCCCCAAGTCAAGTTTTATATGGGCTAATCCAGTACGCACCCCGATCAATGCGATTTCTGTGTAGACACGAAATGAACGCTTCTCAAAGTTGATGGCTGATACATGGACTGCTTGACTAAGGACTCTGAAAGGGGACCGGCTGGAAGACGAATGATCAGAGAAGTTGCAGTTTTAGGCCTCAGTTGCGAAGCTTGCTGGAGTTGCGGCACCATTGCTCGTGTGACTTAACATTGGTTACGCTCTAAAACATGTGTGATCAACTCCTGAAATGCAAAGTGCCTTTCAATTTTTATGTTTTCTCCATCATCATTTTCGACATAATTATTCCGCCATCAAACTTTAGGGGTGGCACTGTTACGTATGCAGGCATAATTTTAACATACATAAGTTGCCTCCTAATAACAAGTTCATAAAAATGCCAAAGTTGATGCTTTTCGGAGATTATATGTAAACATATATACGTCTCTTATTCCTGGGGTCATTTTTAAGTTACCGTGTGTTTTAGATTCTACAATTTCTCTGAAAAGGCCCAGCGGTGTTTTGTTTAATTAGGAAATAGGGATTAGGAAATAGAGTTGGTTCGGAACCTATATTTGGACTGAAAGCGAAGTTTTAATTTTGCTGAGATCAGAACCGGAATACAAAAAAATTGGATGCTGAAATTCTGGGATCGGAATTGTAAGCCGACCCTAGTCGGAAAGTTAAATCGACTAAAAGATATTCGTGAATCGAAATACTATATACATGATGTCGATCACATTCTTTTATTATTCACATACAAAACAAATATCACATACAAAACAAATATAATATTGATTTGCTAAGTGCTGAGCACACAGTTCTGGTATTTGCACAATTAAATCGCCCGGATAAGCAGTCAGCGACTTGTGATAGATATTTTTTACATATTATTTATTCATATACATCATTACATGTTACATGCTTCACATTCTGCCCTCACTTTCTATTAGATTTCTTTGGTGCCTGCTGGGCATGGTTTTTGTCGACACTTGCACGGAGCACGACCGATCAATGAGCTTGGTCTTCTTGGTAGTATCACGCGCGGCTGGACTCTTGGCGGCAGCTCTGATCGACTTGCTCTGGCTGTGATCCGAGCTATCGCAACATCTTTTTGAGCCGTCTTAAAAAAATAAACAAGAGGTGTAAAGTACTTATGCAGACTTACTATTCCCGCGACCACAATTTTTCCCAAAACCGCAATGGCAACTCCACCGAGGCTGAGCAATGCGACGACAACTGGCACTACCATCAAAAATTCAAAATTGCTGAAAAATTCACTTATGATTGAAAAAATTCATGAAAAGTGAAGAATTCATACTCTTTATTGCTGAGGTTGTTGATGCTGAGGTCGGAAGCGGTCGTTGTCACTGAAAGCCTTCAAACGGTAGAAAGTCTTGAATAGATAGACACCCGATTGATTGATCTTAGCCCCCTTACAAGCCAACACGCTAAAAATTGAACCACGGTCATACAGAAGGGTAACTTATAAGAAATTAAATCCTTTAATCATTATTTTAAAATACAAGACTTGAAATGCCATAAAACATTCCTCCAACTGAAATGTCGACCGAATAACTAATGTGACAATTTTCAGCTTTTTTCTGGGCGCTACTTCAAAAGAACAATTACGGTCAATACTCTAGTCATTCTTGTCATTCCTCGACTTTGAGGAACTATGTCTCAGACCGGAATCAATCGATCCACCGCCCTATACTAAAGTTGAAATGTCTGTGTGTGTGCACATTCATTTCAAACGGTTTTTCTTTCCGAGACCAAACATTTCTTTTCTTAGTCATTGTAGCTATATAAGTAAATCTTTCAGTCATTTCATTCATTCATAGGTATTGTGAGGCGACGGGCGGTCGTGCATGCTGTCTTCGCTCCAAGCTCAGTGGTCACTGGCTTGGAGTGAAGAGGGTAAGCAGTTGGGCTACATTTTGAAAAAAACTCGAACCATTTAAATTATTTTTGACTTTTTTCTCAAAACTTTTCCAAACTTTTGACTTTTCTTTTTTCTCTTTTTCAACTTTTTCGAGTCGATTCAAAATTTGTCATGACTTATTCAACTTACATGTAATTGTTCACGAGAAAATTCTGGTAGCAAGTCCTCCAAAGATTGAACGGCACTCTCAATTTGGGCATTTTTTAGCTTTTGTTCTAAGCTTTTGTTCTAAAATTACAAAAACAATTATTAAGTTTTGACTTTCTACAATACGAACCACCTGAAGAATCTGTCTTTGCATTAGGGCAGTCTTCACGAAATCGCTTTTTCACAGTAGGCTTCATTCAGCTTTTCATGATCCTTGGTGCAAACCTTAGATTTGACAAACTTGAAAAGCTCCTCTTTGATTCTAATGTCATCATCTAATCGAACCAGGAACCTAGAAATTTCTGATCAGAAACCAATGAAAAGTGAAGAAAATTGAAAATTGAAAATTCATACTCTTTATTGCGGAAACGGTCGTTGTCACTGAAAGCCTTCAATCGGTAGAAAGTCTTGAATAGATGGACACCCGATTGATTGATCCTAGCCCGCTTACAAGCCAACACGCTAAAAATTGAACCACGGTCATACAGAAGGGTAACTTATAAGAAATTAAATCCCACTTAGCAAAGGGAACCTACAAATTCGAGGCAGCCAAATTTACGATGTTCTCATCAGTCAAGCTTTTGGAGATGCTGTCGATGAAGTTTGGAATGCTGCTGATACACTTCCACAAAGGATGACATCGAAAGAAATAGCTTTGAAACGTTGTCGATTGTCCGAAGCAACTGTTCTGTATGGCCGCCATTTCTGAGCACTCGATTGTTCTCCACATCACCTCCACATCCTTCTCGACTTTTCCAGCATCTATAAATTGGAAGTATGCGATAAAGTGAAAAATAAAGGTGCTTTCCGAAAGCATACTTGACTAGCAGAAGAAATGAAGTTTTCCAGGTCCCGTTTGAAGCCCACTTGAATGGCAAAAAGCTTGTTCATAAGTGATGACAAAATGGCTTGATTTTCCGATCCATAGACACTGCAGAGTTTTACCAGAATATCTATGGTTATGATTTTGTTTGCGTATAGCAAATGCCCAAAGATGCCATCATGAATACCCTGAAAACGCAAAAATCGATAAAAACCATGTTGTGTAGATGGTCTCAGAAGAATGATGCCTCCTCCTTTAGATTGGCTAGAATCCGAAGAAATACTAGGAACAGTCGCTGGTAAATTCGAAGAAATAGAATGTGGATATCACCGCCTTTCAGCCCCATATAGAAATCGAGTTCATTGAAGTAGCCGGTTCTAAAAATATCAACATTTTGAGACGCGCACACATGGATGCAATCTATGAAATCTAGCACATAATCTGTCTTCTTAGCCGATGTGATCCATTGCTCTACACCACTGAGCTCCCTCGCAAGTCGAAAAAGACGCATGTCACCTATAGGATGAGCATTCTCTTCAGCCTAATATTTTGAGTATTGTAGTAGTAGTAAAAAGGATAACTTACAATCCAATCCAACATTTTTGCTTATGTTCCAATTGATGAGATAGATTGTTGACCGTAGGAACGAAAATAGCTAAAATGGCGGTCGTGAAGTTAGTGGTCAATTCACACGAAAAACATTGTAGCTCCACATTAATAAAAAATGTAGGATAATTTGGCAGCTGGACAAAATACATTTTTATACAGGTAGTCCCGTAAATTTCGGAGGATTTGAAACACTCATATTTTTATGGCCTCGTCGTGTATATTTGTTGAAGGACCCAAAAAATCTGGTGGGTTCCCGCCAATTCAAAAAATTGGTGCGTAGACGATTGGCCGATTTTATGCATATGCGTAAAATCGGCCAAACATTTGGCCGATTTTACGCATATGAGTTAAAGGCGGTACCTTTGCTGTCTAAATTTGTTTCCCAACTTCATTTGTGCTATACGTATATCATAGGGGCATATCTCACAAGTAACGATAGTAAACAACTGTGCACAAATTAAGTTAAAAATTACTTGGAACAGCGAAGGTACCGCATTTTACTACATGTGCGTAAAATCGGCCAAACGTTTGGCCGATTTTACTCGTATGCGTAAAATCGGCCAATCGTCCCTTTACCAAAGAATTTTCCTAATCATTGATCTTCTGTTCGGATTTTTTAACTTGGTTTCTAACAAAACTACACTTGAAATAAAATTCTAGGCCTCGTTTTGGTAGAAACCAAGTTAGAAAATCCGAACAGAAGATCAATGATCAGGAAAAAATTTTGAATTGGCGGGGACCCACCTTTGGTCAGAAATCTGAGAAATTTTTCAAAATTTCTGACCACAGGGGAACAAGGCAAAATTTATTTCTTTTGGGGGATGGTAGCTCTATGGCTCATTCAGGAACCCAGAGTTAAAGTTGGAATTGGAGTTGCAGTATTTTGTATTGTGGATACCACCTACTCCGAAATACACGACAAGAAAAAACAAGTAGGGTTTGTCGGAATGTTGACCATAAAAAGGGGTACACGACAGTCACCTATCTCCTTGATAAAAGTCATGAATGCACTGGTACTCAATTACGTCGTGAAAAACCTTTTTTGCTTCCGCAGTTTGAATTTAGAGAATAAGGCTTAGCAAGAAAAGCATCCATCTGGAAGACAAAGGATGAATAGATAACCATAAAAATAGTTAAATCAACAAATAATAGCAGTAATCCTAACAAAGTGTAAAATTAAAATGTTGCGGTAGAAATTTTTCGCGTTCCCTAAAAAAAGATGTGAGCTTTTCAAATCCTCCGGAATTCTTTGGGCATCTTGAATGTCGCAGGATAAAAAAGGTTTAAAGTTTTTTTGTCTAGTCTCAGGGGTTATGCGTAATTAGTGCGCCGTTATTAGTGCGCCAGTAATTAGTGCGCCAGTAATTAGTGCGCCAGTATTTAGTGCGCCAGTAATTAGTAGGGCTGGACGCGGGGCGGGACCCGCGCGGGTAACCCGCCCCGCCCGCACGATTTTGGCAATTTTTGAAAACCCGCGCCCCGCGGTTGGAAATTTTTTTGAACCCGCCCCGCAAACCCGCACGCGGAGGGTAGAACCCGCGCGGGTTGCCCCGCACAACTTTTTTCAGCAAACACTGGATAAAATCAATTGTTAAAGTACGCAAGCATGAGTCATAATAGAGAAATTTTATATACATACGTGTATGTACTCGTTATGTCTCCGTTATTTTCAGAATGTCTGCTCTCGTTTGGAAGCTTGCTCTTTTTGAGAAGATGGAGGGATCCGATTTTGATTTTTCTTGCAAGGAGTGTGGAGAAGTCATCAAGCTGAGTGGCCGGAGCCCATCAAGCCTAACGCGCCATGCAAGGACTCATCAACAGTATGCAAAGGTGCTCGATGAATTAGAAGCCAAGCTCAAAGATAACCAAAACGCGATGGACAAATTTGTGAAGATCTTACCGAAATGTATACGTTTATCACTACAGAAGAATGAGTCTAGATCCGAAGTCAGCGGAAATGATTCTCTTTTTGAACAAAGCTCTCCCGTTGATTAACTACAGTTATTGATCCTATTTGTTGATATGGTTGTATAAAGAAAATTCACTCGTTCTATTGAATTAATTAACTGTTTTAAAGTGTTTTTTCGTTCTACCCGCAATTAAACGCGGGACCCGCAAGAAATTTTTTTATAACCCGCCCCACGCCCCGCACTTTAAAAATTTCGAGAACCCGCCCCGCGAACCCGCACGCAAAATTTTGGCATCCAAAACCCGCCCCGCAAACCCGCAATAGCCCAAATGGCCAGCCCTAGTAATTACTGCGCCAGTAATTAGTGCGCCGTAATTAGTGCGCCAGTAATTAGTGCGCCAGATGTAAAACGCGTGATTAATAAAACGTAAAGTACATAAAGTTTACCCAAAGTTTAGATATACACATCAAAAGTATTCGAGGCAAGCTGATGGCTCTATGTAATGAATTTATGATGATGCAAGGTTGGAAAAGCAATGATGGAAATCGTTAGTATTGGAGATGCCAGCTGAAGAACTACGGGTGCAAAGGGCGAGCGATCTCGTCTACTAATTCCGTTCAACTCAGCCAGAGGTTCCCTGATAACGATTTTCGGGACTTGATATGATATGATAGTGATAGGGAAACATTAATTTCCCGCCTGATATGATAATGATATGATAAGGCCGACAAAACTCTCGTCTGATATGATAGTGATATAATAGGGTTCCTGTGTTTTTCATCTGCCATGATATGATAGTGATAGGCCTCGGGAATTTTTTGCGTGATATGATAGTCATTTGATATGATAACGTCTGATATCGCGTGATGTCACACGCTTTTTTTGTTATCAGATGAATTTGATATGATACTCTGTTTAACAGGTAGTGTGACGTTTCGCAAAAATTCATATGAAATGCTGAAGATGGTTTGATAGGAATGTTGTTTCTCGAGTATTTTTGAGTTTTGGACAATAATTGATTTTGGCGAAATTTTGGCGAAATCAATTATTGTCTAATACTCAAAAAATACTCGAGAAAACGGCATTTTACCACTATCAAACCATCTTCAGCATGCCCGAGTTAGTCTAGAAAACAGGTTTTGGAACATGAAAAACGTAAAAAAATCGCACCAAGTGGACGACAGCTTCGTTCGGTTGGTATGATACCACTATCTTTGTCTAAAATTGCACCAAAATATTCAAGTTGGCGCCAAATGATATGATGAAAATTTTTGCGAAACGCCCCTGCACCGTTTAATACTGTGTTTGATTAACTAATTTTAGTAGTAATACCGGGCCGCCAAAAGTACGGCCCATTTTTTAATTTGATATGATAGTGATAGTGATAAGGGCTTTGAATTTCCCGCCTGATGTGATAATGATATGATAACATCCTTGAATTTTTTGCGTGATATGATAGTGATGTGATAACACTGATATGATACTGATCTGATAACCCTGTCATATCATATCACGTGATAGCGGAAATGTTCTGATATCAGGGAACCTCTGAACTCAGCCCGGCTTTAACCACATCCAGAACAACTTGGGAGGAAAGCCCGTAGTTTGATTTGGCCATTTCTTTTGCTCTCGTCAGTATCTCTTTCTTCTGCATAAAAAATTCAGTGCTATTCACAGAAAAATTAAAAAACCTTGGCTTCAATTGGATTCGCCCCATGACCATTATGAGGAACCGTTTGCTTGAGTTGAACGGAATTAGTAGACAAAATCGCTCGCCCTTTGCACCCGTGACGATTTCCATCATTGCTTTTCCAATCCTGCATCATCATAAATTCATTACATAGAGCCATCAGCTTGCCTCGAATACTTTTGATGTGTATATCTAAACTTTGGGTAAACTTTATGTACTTTACGTTTTATTAATCACGCGTTTTACATCTGGCGCACTAATTACTGGCGCACTAATTACTGGCGCACTAATTGCTGGCGCACTAATTACGGCGCACTAATTACGCATAACCGTCTCAGGTAGGGTTGGCTGATGGAGATATCTCCGGATATATAACCGGAGATTTTTCGGAGGTTTTCGGAGATATCTCCAGACAAAATTTCCGATAATTTAAAGATTTTCTTTCTAATGCGTATAGAGGCTCTTTTTGCCATGGCCCATATTGAAAAACATGGTAAGATAGCCAAAAAGGTTAAACTTTACTATTTTAACCTTTTTGCCATAAAAGTGGCCCCTTTTATTCCCTTCCTCTCCCAATACAACCGATACACGGTCACGGACAAAATTGCCGTGCCAGCATTTGCCTAGACCGAAATTTGCGAGGACCAAAATTTGCCCGGGGTTTAAAAGCGGCCAAAATTTGCACGTAACTAAAATTTTTTGAGTTTTGGTAAAATCGCCCAAATGACTCTGGAGGCTGAAACAACTGTAATATACAACCCAAAATCGTGTGCTGAAAACGGTTTTTGTTAAGACCAAAATATTGTTTCTTAATACTTTCCCAGAATCTCAATACTCTAGCCAGATACCCGCTCCGAGGTGGACGACCCAAAATATAAGCGAATTTTTCAGAATGAGCAAATAATCACTTCTATCTTGACTGAAACAGAGATGAAATACAGAAGTGAATATTAAAAGGTTCTTCTGTCGCCAAATTTTCAGGTTGTAGTCAATTGTCCAGCTGGACGTCCACCTGGAGGGGCCTCCAAAATTTTGAGGTAACAAGTAGAGATGTGCACGATCGATATATCGTATCGAAAATATCGATCGATCGGTCCTTATTTTGACAAAAAAATATCGATCGCAAATATCGCTGCACCATTTTGGACATATCGCATATCGCTATCGTCTTTTTAAAAAATATCGCCTAGCAATTTTAAGATTTTTTTTTTAAATTTGCGCGATGTTTTCACCAAAATTTTCGTCTACGGCACAATTTTGGTATCATTCTGCCGACTGTTGTGGCATCTATTGTCGCAAAAGAATCATTGCCTTGCTTCGTTTGCGTTATTTTTTGCGCTCGTTATGTTCTCTCATAGATAAAACATTCATTCTTAGATGAGCCTACTTTGGAAACTCAAGCTCGACGGAGATGAAGCCGGCCGATTCCTTTTTTAACAAGCTTTCGTCGGGAAATTTGGATAGAATAAATTTGCTTTCGCAACATCCCCATTTTTTATTTTCTAGGAAAATGCCAAAATATATCCAGTCCTGTCCGGGGTTGCCCAGCGATTTCTTTCAACTCTGGCTACAAGTCAGCCTAGTGAGCAACTCTTTTCGGTGGCGCGGGACATCTACGACTACAGACGATCAAATTTGAATCCAGAAAATGCGGAGATGCTATTGTTTCTCAACAACAATCTGCGGATGTTGAATTATAAGTATTAGGTGTTAATTGTTCTTTTATTGGTGTTGTAAAGTGTAGATATCAGAAAGCAATAAACTGGTATGAAGATATTAAGGTGGATTTGAGGCCGCGCAGCAGCCGCGGAAGATTTTTCAAGCTTTGTCTGCTTCTGGGGAAAAATATCGCATATCGTAACGTTGCTAAAATTCATATCGTATCATTATATCGATCGTTCGAAAATTAGCTCAAAAATATCGTATCGTTATGTCGTTAAATGAGAAATGCACATCTCTAGTAACAAGTTCGAATCCTGGTAGTACCAGACATTAGAAGAACAGTGGGCAAATTTTGTCACGTACCACCCAATACAGACCTAAATCCCTTTAAAATATTTTGGCGTTAATTTAAAAAACAATTCTTTTGAATTTTTCTAGATCTTTTATGTTGGGGAACCAAGGCAAACCGAAAAAAAATTCGATTTTTCAAAAACCACAGTGTTTCCGTGCCGTTTCAGAGCACGAGAATCAATATGAGACGGGTCCTTTCCCCTTGAGGAAAAGTACATTTTGCGATGGCTGGGGGAGTGGGGGGGTGGTTAGTAGGTGGATGTGGGTGGTCGTGTCGGATTCTCTACTGTTATCGAAATATCGAAAATCTGGGATAATAATGGGGCATTCCTTTTTTACGTCAAAACTGCGCATTTGCGCGATTTGTCTGAAAAATGCATTTCAATCCTTTCAAACTTGTAACTTTCCTTTTGGCGGGTGACTTTTTGAAAATTTTCTAGTGAAAAAAGCACTCTATCAATCTGGCCTGACCTAATGGCAATCCAAAAATAGGTTACAAAGGCACCAAATGGGCCAGATTGAAGACTAAAGCCTTCAATACATTTATTTAACATAAAATAAAAAAGCTATTTTCTTGGCAAAAAGACTTAGACTTGCTGTTCTCTTCTACAATCCTGCTGCCAATTTTCCACTACAGCAAGAAGAAATACCTGAAAACTGGGTTTGACCTTGAACTTGACCTTGACCTTGATCTTGACTTGATTTTAGACCTTGACCTTGATTTTTGAAAACACTTATTTTACCCATTTTGTAGCCAGTGAAATAAGCTACAAAATAGGTGGTAATTTGCATTAAGAGCATTCTTCAAAAAGTGGGTCAAAAATACAATGCCAAGAACACGATTTTGAATCAAAGGGGGTCTTATATTAGAGGATTTACGGTAGACGACTCTGGTTTTGTGGTCAGTATTGTATTACATAGTTTATACCTGAATAAGAGTGGTTCATGGCAATGGCTTTTTACGTGCGTGGTTGCTTGGTAATGATCAGAACACTACAGGGTGCTTCAAGATTTTCCCCCACT
This sequence comes from Ditylenchus weischeri, assembly GCA_029231635.1. Lineage (NCBI taxonomy): Eukaryota > Metazoa > Nematoda > Chromadorea > Rhabditida > Anguinidae > Ditylenchus > Ditylenchus weischeri. Next base: position 58,104 of record JAMRYI010000762.1, on the reverse strand, counting down.
TTTAAATGGTCATAGTATATGTCATTTTCGAAAATCTGTTTTACAGATTGACTCAGTTTGCGATGACAATTTTTTTGGCATACAATGTCCAAAGCACGATTTTTGCTTGGTACCCCTGAGATTTGGGCCTTGCCTATCTAGACGTCATCCAGAGACCAGAACACGAACCATAGGGGGGACCAAGCGAAAACCGTGTTTTTTACATTACCGTATTTCCTCTAATAAAGCCGCACCTCCTATTAGAGCCACCCCCTCTAATAGAGCGACCCACAAGGGGCATCCAAAAAACAAAGCCACCCCCTCTAATAGTGCCACCACCTTTAGTTCTGAATGAGGACTACTACCCAATAATGTAGTGTTCTAAATGAGGACCACTAAAAAGCGTGGTTTTTTAAAATCACGAATGGATAGCCACGAACAAAAAAAGGTCTCATATAACCTATTGGTTTCCTGTTAACTATTGGTTCTCTGTTGCTTTACGTGTCCGTTGTTTAGGGTGTCCCAAAAATAACTGAAGCGTTTTTTAACTTCGTTCAATTTCCTTTTTTCACATTTGCTTTTAAGTTTTACCAATTTTCAACCAATTTTAGATCTATTTTTATAGAATTTTAGATCAAAATCCTTGTTTGAGCATCCAACATCCTCGAAAAGTTGTATTTGAAAATGTTTTGTTGATAGTTCAATAAATTTTGATGTAGGACGTCTAAAGTATAATACACCGATAGTCACGACCTTTGTTCAAGGCATCAAAAAGATAAAGCCTCTGCGGCTCTATTGGGGGAAATACGGTATTTACCAACAAAATTTTCATCACAAACTGAGTCAATATGTAAAAACAGATTTTGTAAAAAAACGACGTATAAGAAAAGTTATGAATAAAATAAAAGTGGGGGAATATCTTAAAACAGCCTGTATTTCATTATCGTGGCAGCTTAGAAGTTTTGCTGATTTTCAATATGAATGTCTAAGTTGCCTCCTAATAACAAGTTCATAAAAATGCCAAAGTTGATGCTTTTCGGAGATTATATGTAAACATATATACGTCAGGCTAATAACTCTTATTCCTGGGGTCATTTTCAAGTTACCGTGTGTTTTAGATTCTATAATTTCTCTGAAAGGGCCCGGCGGTGTTTTGTTTAACCTCCCTCTGGGATGTGGGTTTATAATAGGAGATCGCTTATTGTTCGCGTTATCGCGTTGAAAGGGTGTTAAAAAATATATATATACCGTAAATGCTCTGATTATACGACATGGCGGATAATTAGAACCTTGCGATTTTTTTCAAACTTCAAGTGGTCTGAAATTTCTGTTTTCTTTTACTGTTTCAGCTGTGTAAAAAGTGCCTGTTAAATTTTTAAAATCCCTCACGGGCACTTTTTACAGGGCTCAAAGAGCAAATGAAAACAGAAATTTCAGACCACTTGAAATTAGCGTGGCGGATAATTAGAGCATGGCGTATAATTAGAGCATTTACGGTATCAGCTCGTTGTATCATTTCGTTGAAATTGGTTGAATGGTCGCTTGGTTGATGTGTTTTCTTCATATTTTACTCTCTCATAACACTAACCTTATAAACATATGTTAAAATTATGCCTGCATACGTAACAGTGTCAACCCCTAAAGTTTGATGGCAGAATAATGGACTATGTCGAAAATGATGATGGAGAAAACATAAGAATTGAAAGGCACTTTAGAAGTTTGCATTTCAGGAGTTGATCACACATGTTTTAGAGCGTAACCAAAAATGTAGCTGATGTATCGCCGGGGTAAAATAGGCATCGCCGTTGCTCGTGCAAGTATGGTTACAACCCACACATGCTCAAAGACATATAATTTAATAGAGCCATAAAATATTTTACTCTGAGAAATTTGTATTATACTCAGTCAGCTGCTAAAGTCCGAAATTCGCAAAAAAAAGCAGCAGTTTCATCAGCCCTTCAAATTTTTGAGAAAAACTAGGAATTTGGCTAACCTCTCATTTTTCTAATTACGCCGATAACTTATCTCTGAAGTCCATGTAAAAGTAATTTTGCAGGAAAACATTCACATGTTTGCTTTTTTCCCCCGACCCATATTGCTAGGGAAGAAACCGAGACACGGACGTTGGAACTGCTCTACTTTCAAAAGATTTACATTGGTTAGATCTTTTTTTACAATAGTTGATAGATCGCATTTTTAGGGTCAGTCATCAGAAGAGGCACCGTAGAAATCGTCACTGAACCAAAGTTGGAACTGTCTATGAAAGATCTCTAAATGGGGATCATCGCACAAACAACTATGCAGAGGCTGCCAATCATCGAATCCAATCAGAAATCAACTTTAATTTTTATTCCTCGTTAACTGTTCATCTTTTGTTAATGTTCTATCTTCCAATAAAAAAAGTTTCAATTTATGCTCCGTCATCCAAAAAATATATCTGAATATGAAATTTGTTTCTTTTCGGGGAAACGTCCTTTCGGGAAAACGGTATGTACACGAAGAAACCACAAGAGAAAATCAAAACATAATCTACAACTTTATTACATCTTTACATCGGGATTTTAACAACGACAATGATAACAGGAAACTAGAGACATTTAAATAGTGACAATCTTTCCAAATCTTCAATGTAAGATTTAATCCACTCTTTGTCCTCTTTCTTCTTGAGCTCATTTTGGGAATCCTTGATGCAAGAGTGAAATTCTGAAGGTTCTTGCTTGACCAAGGGGCAAATGATCACTTCGTTAACATCTTCAAGAGTATTGACCACAAAGGCTGCTGGGAAAACTTTAGATATGACTGACTTTACACGATCGGCCACTTCTTCATCCCTTGTGACCAGATTGAACGCCAAGCAACCTGTATATTAAAAGATAGTAGAATAGAAAAAGAGAATATAAATCACCCCTAGAATTTAGACTTTCCCGCATCAAAACTAATGACGATTCGACGACGAAAGCAGCTGGTGGACACGACAATCCATCTTCAGCCATCTGACCGGAAAGATCGACAAATATTACATCGAACTTTTGTTTGTCTGAAAACCAACCATAAAAAATAACTGTCCCACACATCATATGAACTAACCCTTCTCCACAGAAACTTCTTGTAAGAATATAAGGGCATCTTGTATCACGAATTTAAGGCGTTCATCCGAATGAGGCAGACCGAAGTATTTCTGCGCAACCACAACTATGTCTGGATCCAATTCCACACCGACTAATTGAGCCTCAAAGATACTTCAATAGATAAGAAAAAACTTCAAATGACAAACCTTCAGGAACTTTTCGAACAGAAAACGAAGCAGCAGACCACCTCCAACTCCCAATACAGCGATCTTCAACGGAGTGTCAAGAGCTTTTATCAAACCACTTGGTGAACCGCTTGAGTATCCAACAATATCAATAGCTGTTAGCATCGTTCTATGGTGATCACAAGACAGAATATCACTTTTGATCAGCCACTTACCACGCTTATTCTCTAAATAAATGAATAAAGACTTTGGGTAGAAAAAAGAACAGTTTTGCCGGCAATATAACTCACTCGTAACTTCAACCTCTGATTGCACCTAAATCATAAATTGCAAAAAGTTGAAAAACGAAGTTAGCTAGATTATTTCCTCTGACAGGGCGGTTTCTGATTCAGACTAATTCTTGCATACTCCTCTATAGCAAATCACCCACTATTTGGAGCTCATTTTTCTAGCTACAAATTGAGAATTAACTTGCTCGTGAGGTTTTTTGCAAAAAGTAGGCCAGAAGCACAATCAAAGTCAATGAGCCGCCCTATCACATGAAATACGGGAAAAATCAAGTTACCAAGCTACGATTGCCAAGAAAAACTAGTCGACGATGCGTCATACCCTCCAGAGTAACTTGTTCAACTGCCCAGGAGCCACTGATTTCAGATGTTCCCATCGCTACTGTTTCCTTCACATCAACCCCACCCATAGAGAGGAAGGCAATCTACAATCAAACAATTTAAAAATCTTACAGTTCCTCATTAAGAAAACCAACATCGGTTTCAGTGCATTGCAAAGGCTTGAGTGAAATGACGAAGTCGCTGAGCTCATTTTGTATATCTTCCAAGGATTTATAGAATTGATCTCGAAACTGAAGCGGTTGTGATTAAAAGCTGGAAGGCTTGGGCTGCAACAGAAAACTCACCAAACGGACAACCACCACACGGCTTTTTTCGCAGTCTTTGCGCAGAATCTTCCTGCCCCTTTTAGTTGCAAAGACCCAATCAGATTCCCTAAATTGATTTTTTAATATATTTTTGTAATGTAAAAGGGTCTACCTTCCCAATGGAACGATAAAGACCGCATAAGTATCCAGCAGCTTTGCATCCATATTATCCACTACTATCAACTCATACCGATATGCACCATGCCTGTCGCAAATTTGAATAGCAGCCTCTTCCACGGAGTTCCTTCAAAAGACAGGCCTATCACCGGAAATAACCTCGAAAAGTCAAAAAATTCACTTGGAAACGTGATGAGTGAACCAGTTCAGCTCCTGCTCACTTTCAAGCAACCCCATTAGCTCATCGATGTCATTTACGCGATCTGTCTTCAGCATTAAATGACGAGAGAATTCAAGAGGCTAAAATTACAAGAAAAATTAGCTGTACAATATTTACCCGTTAACACTAAAATTTTACCGGCAAAATTGGTATGGGAATCTTCAGCTTGGTGATAACTATGGCGAAGGTTGGCATGGCCACATCTCTGTCCGCAAATTCACACTTCTGGACACGTATCAAGTACTTCCTGGTAGGATGGAAATGCGCAATAATCTTGCCAATTATGTGCGATTGAGCTAGCGTAATAACTATGTAACGGCCAAGAGGAGCAAGGCTTCTGTCAACTATATAAAACTTACTTCACAACTACTATTCACACAGGGTACCCCTACCTTCATTGAAAATTTTAGTGACCAACTTCTCCCCATCTTCAGAGCAATCAGGTGGCAAAAGAGCATCCAAAGTTCCCTTGTCGATAATCACATTGATTGATGCATCAGCAGAACCATTCTAAATTTTTTCTGACCGTATTCGGTGAGATGATAAGTACCTCAGCAACGGATCTGCATTCAAATACTAGCTCTGGACGCTTGGAAGCCTGATTGTCCTTCTGCATCTTGATGACCTTCGAATCGGTATCAATTCCTTTGTATTTGCGAAATCCGTTGTCATATAGCTGTAAGAAGAAATTAGGACACCAGAGTATGGGATTAAAACACAAAACGAGCCTGTTCTGCCAGTGCTGAATTCCCACATCCATTTTCGAGGATTGTATCAGACGGCTTAATGTACTTATCGAAAATAGGACTGAGCTGCTCATAATCTCCATACCTAAGTTAAAAATTATCTTCTGATTAATTTAGGCGAGAGTACAAACCATTCGAATGTAGACTCATGCTTTTCAAAAAATTTCTTCCAATAGCGCGGATCAGTGAATTCTTTCTGACTCTTCGGCACAACCGCAGCTAACTTTGACATTTTCTCTAAAATAAAATTCTGAAATCGAGAAATATAGTCAAGGAAATGAATCCAATACAACCATAAAAACGAAAATTTGCAATGTCTTCGGTGAAAAACAGTTTCTATGGTTGTGTTAAATACATTTGAATGCGCGCTTTTTAATTGGAGACTTTTTTTTATCTGAATGAACATAATTTCAAAGGCAAAATAGAGAATCTCGCAATTTCACAATTTACCTAGTTGGCTGCTACCTTAAGCACACCAGGTTAATTATCCCTGGCTAAAATTACTTTCCACCGTCAAAAGGTTCAAACATCCCGTCAAATTAGTAATTTATCCCGCCAAACTTGATAATGTTGCTATTTTATTCAAAAATTATTTAATTTATTATAAACTTTTATACCAAGTTGTAGCCGTGAATCTCAGCTCTCTGATAAGCTATCAACTGGTCTGATATGTTTTTAAAAAATTGTAAAAGAAAGAGCTTGAATACAATAACTTTTTCTGAAAATTCAATCCATTCAAAGACCTTTTTTCTGCTAGTTTTTTAAATTTTATTAGAACAGTTAATAGCTTGTTGAAAAGCTGAGATTTAGGGCTACGCGTTGGTGTAAAATTTTTAGAAAATTAAAACAAAAGCTAAAAATTCTTTGAGACAAACAAATTTTTTAGATTTGACGGGATAAATTACTAATTTGACGGGATTTTGGAACCTTTTGACGGTGAAAAGTAACCACAGCCATTACCCCTCTTCCCCAAAGAGTCAAAATTACTCTTTCCCATGCCCGATAAATATAGCCATAATTTGTGGGGGTAAATTTCATTATTCGTAGCAGCCTATGAGTCGCGCAGAACAGATATATTTATATGAACCAACAAATTTATCTATCAGATAAAATACCGATCGATTTTATCTGATAGATAAAATTTTATCAGTAAGATAAAATTTTCTCGGTCAGGTAAAAGTTGATTCTTTATGTATTCATCGGGGAAATAAAAAATAGGTTTTATTATGAAAAAATATATTAGAAAAATTGGAATAAAAATGTTTGATAGGTCACAGCGCATTAGGGGTGGGATGGAAGTCAAAAAAAGTCGGAACGAAAATCGGAACCGGAAGAAAAAAATTTCAAAATCAGAAGTTGGAAATCGGAAGGAAAAAAGTGGCGGAAATCGGAAGACGGAAGGAACGGAAAAAACCCATTTTTTCGGAAATCGGAAGGAAAAAAAATTTCAAAATCGGAAGTCGGAAATCGGATTTCCGTCCCACCCCTGCAGCGCATGGTACTTTTCCTTGCATCAGATTTACTTTTTTGCATCGGATACACTTTTTTTGCATCAGATTAATTTATTCTTGCATCAGATCTGTTTTGCATCAGAAATACTTCTTTTTGCATCAGATTCACTTCGTTTTGCATCAAATTCATTTTTTTGGATCTGATACTTTTTAGCACCATATAATTTTTTTTAGTAAAGAGGCATTTTGTGCATTCTTATGATGTTGGATCCATTCGACGCCATCGATCTCTTATTTCGGATTTATTCAATTAGGCTTTTGCAAACATCAAAATCTATTGGCTTTATTATTTCCGAAAATTTTAAAACCACAAAGATGAGTGTCACAGTCTAACCTCGATGCACAGACTTTCCGATAAAAGGCCTTAATAAAATATCAACAGTTTCAAAAAAACCTCGTGTTTGTCCGTATAACGTCACCCATGCATCTATACAAAACTACACAAAACTACACTAACTACACACATCAAGCAAAATTTTGATCTAAATGCTCGACATAAGGCAACGTTCAGTCCAATCTCTAGGAGTTGTCCAGGTGGTCTTTTTCCGAAGTTTGATTAAATGACGAAACCAATTTTTTATTGACAACAAACAAAAATAACAATGTCGAAAAATGAGGATTCTATAAGTGCAATATCTTGGCATGTTTCTAGCTTTCTTTGGTCTTCATACTTGCTTTCTTTGATCCATATTTTGACTTCAAAGCTTTTGCGGCACCTGGATGCGCTTATTCAACACCATAGCTGAACACAAAATAATTTAAAAAAATAAAGTTTTAACTAGTGAAATTACCGTAAATCATGTGTTTGCAAGCTTTTTTCTTGATTCTATCGCGACATGTGCAGGTATAGCAGACAGTTCCAGGTGATAGCCGATAGCCGGAAAGCTGATAGCCGGTTGAGACTAGTGGCCACTAGACTGTATTTGATTTTGCAATCTTCGAGAGGCATTTTTATAATCTATAAATTTTGTCGCTGCATTTCAATTAGCTAAAAATTGATTTTCCATCAATGTAATCTGTTTTTCAGGTAATGCAAAGTGAAGAATGTCAGCTAATGATGCTTTTCAATTTCCTGTTCCGAGCTCTTCTGCAATTAGTGGTGAAAGTCACACGAGCAATGGTGCCGCAACTCCAGCAAGCTTCGCAATTGAGGCTTACAACTGCAACTTCTCTGATCATTCGTCTTCCAGCCAGTCACCTTTCAGAGTCCTTAGTCAAGCAGTCCATGTATCAGCCATCAACTTTGAGAAGCGTTCATTTCGTGTCTACACAGAAATCGCATTGATCGGGGTGCGTACTGGATTAGCCCATATAAAACTTGATTTGGGGAAGGGTTGGTTGATCTTGGTCTTGTTTTTTACATCTGGCAGATTATTTCAGATTGCATTCTCCCTGGCGAAGAAGGTTTTCACGGAACAGGGCAGATAAGTATCAATGATTATCCTGCCAGATACATTCGGAATAAACTCAAGATGGTAAGCTAGTATTTAATCAGAATACAATGATTTCATCTGACTGTCTTAATTTTTTCAGCCAGACGGAAAAGACGTTGAAAACAAGAGCGTGTTAAATCTAAAAAATATCTATCACAAGTCGCTGACTGCTTATCCGGGCGATTTAATTGTGCAAATACCAGAACAGTGTGCTCAGCACTTAGCAAATCAGATGGTTCTCAGGCTAGCGATTGATCTATTTGTTGTCTCCCCAACAGAAGTGCGTATTTTTTTTAACAAGCTGAAGGAATTTCATATTTTGTCGCAGGGAATTAACTTTGTGTGGAATGGCAAGTCTATTGAGGAAGACCCAGGAGCTCACATGTACACTTGTCGATCAAGCATTTTGTCAAGCACCAAGCAATGGCTTCCTTGTTTCGACTCCCCAAATCAGTTAGCAGTTTGGCGCTTCGAGTTCACAGTTGACTCTCTGTACACTGTTGTTTGCTCTGGAGATCTCATTGTAGGGGGGCTTATACACTTTTGTCATTTTAGTGCTGATTATCTCTTCCATAGGATACCATACCAGTAGCCGAAGATGAGTCTCAAAAGACCTTCCATTATCAGCTTCTACTACCAACCTCTGCCATAAATATAGGATTTGCCGTAGGCCAATTTCAAATGCATGTCCAGCCAGACATTCCAGAGGTTTTTTACTATAGGAGATCTAATAGACTTAAATGTAAAGCATTAATTTTTAGATTATCAGTTTTTGTCTTCCTGGTTTAATGCCTCTTCTCAAACATACGGTTTCAACATTAAATCGGACTTACACTTTCTTCGAGGAGCTCTTGTCATGTCGGTTCCCCCTATCAATTCTACAGACAAGTTTTTGTGAATAAGGTTTGTGTTTTCGGAGTCTTTACAGTTGGGTTAGGTTTTATTGTTTATGTCACAGGTGCCTGACGAAGTAACAGCTTACGCCGGTATTTCGATCTTTTCCCTAGAGTTGCTTTACCACAAGAAGATATTGGATACAGTCCAGTCAACAAGGCAATCTTTGGCTCTTGCGATTGCTCAGCAGTTCTTTGGCTGTTTTGTGAATCCAGCCGATTTCGGAGAACTGTGGCTTGTAAAATCCTTGGCAAGGTAAACTTTTGATTTTTTCAACTGCTTAGCTAGCAAGGCCTTTTTCAGATTAGTGTGTGGACTATTCGTGGAGCGCTCATTTGGCACTTCGGAATATCAGTTCCAGATGAACAAAATGCTAAGATCAGTTTGCGAATACGAAAATAGGTTTGGCAAGATTGTCATTGCTCAGCCTCCTGCCAGTATGTCTTCTTCCTTTTTGGGGAAAGCTGCGTGTATTGATCCGTTCCTTGCACTTCACTTTGATCCAACTAAGCCTGAAACATGCTCTTCACTGTATGGAGATGCTCTCTTCAAGAAGGGCCATTTTCTGATGCATATGTTACAAAAACGCCTGGGCAAAGATCAGTTTGTTAAGGTAAGTTTTGTTATTTTCTAAAAAATATGTGTGGAAAATGTTCTTTTTATTGCTTGGAGAGAAAGAGTTCTGTTGTTTTAAAAGATTTTAGATTCTTCACCGTATTTTAAGCGTGGCCATGCAGTACAGTCAGCATTTGATGAAGCCTGTTGATTGGTTCCATATGGTTATCTCTGGTGATTCTTTCTTCAGAACTGTGACAAATGTTACTAGTCGCGAATTTCCCACATTCATAGAGCAATGGGTACACACAGGTGGTCATGTCCACTTCCAGGTAGTACTACACATACTTTGTTGTGTTTTGCTTTATAAGTAAGGGATTTTAGGTGTCTTATACATTCAATCGAAAGCATTCAAAGTTGGAGCTCGAGCTGAAGCAAGATTTAAGTAGAGCAGTGGGTCTTCAGAAGTGACTTTTTGGTTTTTTGTATGAAAAACCTGTGTCTTATCGCACTATGTTTCAGTTATGTTGGTCCCCTGACCATAGTGGTGCAGGAAGTGGATGGCTGTTTTAGTCATACTGTGCAAGTAGATGCTACTATCTCAAAACATGATCTGCAATGCCATTCCAAAGGTCGGAGAATGAAAAAAAAACGTGTTCCACTTATGACAGGAGAAGAAATCGAAGTTGACTTGTCTCTTATGGATGCTGATTCACCGGTGCTGTGGATAAGGTTTGTTTTTCCTAGAATCGAGCAAATATTCAGCAAATCCTGCTTGTCTTTGAGAATCCATATCTTCTTAATATGCACTGATCTATCCGCTAATTTTTCCGAAGCGAAATTTTTTTATTTCTCAAAACCTACTCCATCCAATTATTTTCAGGATCGACCCAGAAATGCTGATTCCCCGCCAGCTGGAGGTCACTCAACAAGTCTACCAATGGGAATACATGCTTAAATATGAAAAAGACGTATTGGCTCAGTTCCATGCTATTGAAATGTTGCATCAGTGTCCGGTCCATCAAACAAAAACAGTGTTGGCTGAAGTTGTGGAAAATGACAGGTTCTTTTACAAGTAATCTCTGTTTTAACTGTCAGTCGTATATGTTTACCCATGAATTTTTTTAGGGTTAGATCTTTGGCAGCGCGGCGTTTAGTGGAAGTCTGCAATCGCCTTCCAGAAGCACAGATGGATGTTGTTCAAATTCCTCTTATTGGATTTTTTCAACGCCTCTTCGGTTGTAAAGCTGCTCCAAGGTTGCCTCAATCAAACAATTATGTGGCCACTTCTTCCAATCTGCAAAATTATTTTTTGATGCTGGTATGTGTTTTCTTTCTAGATGCAGAAAGAAATTTTCACTGGGTACAGCTGTTCTTACTTATAAAAAAAGTGTGCTTTAGGATTTGCCGATGGCGATCGCCATGACTCGTGCTAGCGCGGGCAGGGTCTGTCCTCATGAGGTGCTTGAGTTTCTTCTAGGCTTGATTAAATACAATGATAACTCTACAAACAGGTTTGCTTTTTTTGATTTCAAGGGGGCATGCTCGTCACCGGCGGGCATATTTTGAAAGGCGGTTACCAAGTAAAGAAAAAGATTTATTTTGAAATATTTACTTTTTTAGTCATTTACCGGCTATGAGTATTGGCACACACTTCTCATATTTAACAGTGTATGTGGCTCAACGGTAAGGCAGCGGTGTACTGTAAAAGTCTGTCGTCAATTCGATTCTGATTGGAATCGTAGTTTTTTTTTCGACTTTAAAAATACGAAAAATACCAAAATACTTAAAAATACCAAAATACGTCTTTTTGATTCTCCTTTGAATTTTACTGGTATCCTCCTTTCAAAATATACCCATCGGCGGCGAGCATGCTTTTTCAATTTACTTATTCGGTTCTAGGTACTCTGATGATTTCTATCGTGCAGCTTTGATCCTTTCGCTGAGCAGCAGCCTGGTTACAAAGGAACATGCTTCCGAACAAGCTTTGCCCGAGACAATGAGCCAAGAGGCAAAAAGTGTTCTGACTGAAGTTACTCATGCCCTCAATATGGACTCAATGAAGCCATCTTTCGGGCGTGTTGTCGGAGTAAGGTGTCTTCACGTTCTCCTAAATGTAGGTATTTATGTATTCTTTTGATTTCTGAATGATATTTTTAGTTACAACGCAGGAAACACGTTCCTCTGGACATGGATATTTTTTGGAGATTTGCTTTATCTACTGGAATTTACGCACCGGTGAGTATTTTTTCGTAGATTGCAAATCCCACGTAACCGAAGACTTTTAGATGAGAAGGTCAGCGCTGGACTGCATTGTATCCATGGTCAGACAGAACAAAAATCCTATATTTGCCAAGACTGTGCTCGAACTTCTGCATCTGGTTTTGAATGATTCTGATTCTTCGGTGAAATACAGTGTGTTGGATAAGCTTTGCTTATATCCACCGTTTTTGGCTTCAAATGAGTGAGCTATCAACACGAGAAAGGCAATGCATTGTTTTGTTTAGACCCAGTTTTTCACGTAGATCATTTTTGAAAATATGAGTATGGGTGTTTCGGGTGTCATGGAGTGACATAATAACCCATTTTAAATTCTCGACCATTTCATCAAATTCTAGAATCTCTTGAGGGGTAAACACGACTTATGCAAAAATTTGGACAAGCAGGATGCAGCACACAGGCCCACCATTTTCTCATCTACCAAATTTCCACTCAAAGCCGCTCAAGAGCATGTCGTGTGTAACTGCTCAGCGCTTGGTCAATACTTTTAAAGAAATTTAAGATACAAGATAGGCGAAAAATCAGCATAAAATCACTCAGAAGATACAGGAGAAGAGGTAAAACCAGCTGTTTCCCTGGTATCAAAATTTGAAGGATACCCGGTTTTGGGATGTTCCTGGCTCTCTGAAGAAAATTGAGAGCGCAATAAAGAGCAACAAATCTTGTGAGTCTGTGCACTAGTTCTGTTGTATTTTTCACGCTGATCATTTTGCTATATTGCGCTCTCAATTTTCTTCAGAAAGGAACATGCCAAAACCAGGTATTCTTCATATTTTGATACCAGGGAAACAGCTGGTTTTACATCTTCTGCTGTAATTATTGAGTTACTTTTGTCAAGTTTTGCCTATCTTGTAGCTCTTGAATTTCTCTACGAGTATTGACCATGCGGTGTGAATATATATACACAGCTAGGACGTGCTCTTGATCGGCTTTGAGTGGAAATTTGTCCAAGGTTGTCCAAGTTTTTTTGCATACAGATTGAAGCTCACATACACTTATTCGAAAGAGCAGACTTTAACGGGGTTTTAACGTATTACAGGCATAGATATAGTCTTGACATAAGTCATGTTTGCCTCCCAGGAGATTCTAGAATTTGATTAAATGGTCGAGTATTTAAAACAAGTTATTAGGTTACTTCATGACACCCGAAACACCCATACTCGTATTTTCGAAAATAATCTACGTGAAAAACTGCGTCTGAACAAACCAATGTAACACTTCGCCTTTCCCGTGTTAATGCGTGTTGCTTATGTGTATTAAAAATGAAGTTTAGTCCTTCGCAAACATTGGCCTTTCCTATGAACAGTCCACAGTTGGCACAGATTTTGTGGAATACGATATGTGATGTACAGATTGTAAGTTTTACAAGATGCGGTACGCTTATAACCTTTAGTGCTTTTCAGGAAACGAGGATGCGCACTATGCTTACAGACCTATACTTTTTGCTATACGGTTGGGAAACTCCAGTTGTTATTAGAAGAAAAAGTCACAATGCCTCATTCTGATTGTTGTTATCGCTGGTTGATTAATAAATTTCTACGTTGCTCGTTTATATCTCTCTTTTGTGATAAAAATTTTGCGTTGTAATTCGCAGTGAAAACTTTTATTAATTATAGGGTTATCCTGAAGCACTTCTTGTCTAATTTCTAAAAACCCTTGTTAAAATTTTTGTGCTTTTTTATTTAATGGCCTTCGCGATACAGGCTGTGTCCAGGTGTTAGGATACCAAACTATTTTAGTGACTACAACTTTGTTTGGATATTTGGATTGGATTTATATGAGTGGCCACGATATCACTGTCAAAGATTTAGAGCAGCGTATCAAAGATATTCCCCCATTGAGGTCATCCAATTTATTGACTAACGAGGCAGTGCAAGAAGCCAAAGGGGCTTCAACAATTTCTAACAATTCTTTAGCAGGTTTTTTTCTCAATTTTGGCTGCAAACCAAATGTTGGCTTTAGGCACTCCCAAATCTCCTAGTCACCGAAATCCACATGCCAGAAGAAAGTCTGGAGATTTGATACCTGACTCCTCCATTTTAATAGACTTGGAGGCACATGCTCGCTCTATTTCCTCCAATATTGACATGGTTCTGCGAGATCTTAGGGGTTTGTTTATTATTTTTACATATAAACATATTTATAAGCATATTTGATTTGAGGTTCTCTGCGTGGTATGTCAGACCTAACTCTGGAATCCACGCAAGTGTTTTCTTGCTCTATAGGGTCTGCTTGTGATGTGGTAGATACTTCTATAAGAGCTACCTATACCGTGAGTTTCAGTGTTTTGCTGGTTTTATGTTTTCCTTATTGGATAGCAAGTTTAGATGTTAGCAAAAGCGGAAGAGTTAAATTCCTCGATGGAGGGTGTTCACAAACTGGCCCAACAAGTGTATGTTAATTTGGATCAATTGGATTTTATATCTCTAATATCTCCCCCAACCAATCAAGCAAATTTTACTCCCAGCAGTCGAAAGAAAGTCCAAAATAGTCAATTTCAATTTTAAGCTTCTTATCTTATTTTAGTTCCAAACATTATCTATAGTCAATCACTCACTTAGCGATCTTGTTTGGCAGGTGGAGGTAGAGTATGATTGGCTGGTGAGGTTAAGGTTCAATTGTTTTTCCTTTTTTTTTATTTTTCTCGACAATACAAATATATTTAATTTTTGCATTTATAAATTTAATAGTATGAAAATATAGCAAAATTGGTACTTGACTAAATTGGCTACTAAAAATTATACAGTGGAACAAGCAAAATTTTTATGATTATGCTAAAAACAGCTGTCTTAATTGAAGACATAAATATATTCGCTAAAAGTGATTTCTACCGTCAAAAGGTCCGAAAATCCCGTCAAATTAATTATTTGTCCCGTCAAATTTGAATTTCCCACAAAAAGTTCAAACACAAAAAGGTTAAAATCTCCAGTCAAATTAGGTTTTTTATCCCGTCAAATTATTTTTTCTTGCGAGTTCACCTTCTTATTCATTTATTTTCAGGTAAATTTCATTGATTCAGGTCAGAGGCAATCTTTAGCTGAACCAGGAAGACTGAAAAGGCCATGAATCAGCTAGTTAAACAACCTCGTACCTCGTGCTCCGACCGTGCTCCATCCCTAAGACAACACAAGAGAATTTCCTTATCCATTGTACTTGAAAATTAGTGATATAAATTCCAGCTGACGATTATGGTAAATAATATGCGGCTTATAAACACTTTCTTCAGCCGCTTGAATGATGAAGTTAACGTGCTCCGACAGTTATGTTATAAAGAAAGAGTTCTTATTTAAAGATCTGTCTTTTTAGATGACAGACGATCATTTATTCTGCTTAGGGATGGAGCACGGTGCGGATTGAATCGATGAAAGATGGCGATGTTGGAGATTATTTTGTTGAATGATTTTCTGTTTTGTTGATGTGACTAGTGCTAGATCTGCAAACATTGGAATGCATGCTAAAATATTAACACGTCGAAAATAAATTTTTCAAGGTGCCCAAGAACTTTGGATCAACCTAATATAAAGACTTAGCCATACTGCCTTAGGGATGGAGCACGGTCGGAGCACGATGGAGCATTGTCCAACTAGCTGATTCATGGCCTTTTCAGTCTTCCTGGTTCAGCTAAAGATTGCCTCTGTCCTGAATCATTAAAATTTACTTGAAAATAAATAACAAATAAGGTGAACTCGCTTTGACGGAATAAAAAACCAAATTTGACTGGAGATTTGAACCATTTGAAGGGAGATTTGAACTTTTTGTGGGAAATTCAAATTTGACAAGACAAATAATTACTTTGACGGCATTTTTGAACCTTTTGACGGTGGAAAGTACCGTATAACCTCTTTAATCCCCCCGGGGGGGGATTATTTTTCAACCCTCCCAAAATCGGAAAAATTTTGGGTCGATTTCCAGATTTTCGGGTGAAAATCCAAAATCGAAAAAGCGGAACCGGTAGAGCTCATGGCAGTTAAGAAAACGCAAAAAACAGATTTGTAAAATATTTAGTTTAAGCTGAGATATAGGTCTATAAAGTCAGGGGGGGATTATTAGAGGGGGGGGGTGATTAATAGAGGTTATACGGTAACCACAGTATAAATATATTTGTGAAAAAAAATCATTTAAAAAATTCAAGCCTATTTTGCGTGTTTTAGAAAGGATATGAAGCGTCTGCTAGACCTATTTGAAATTCATTTTGCTAATGAATCCACGGCTTTTGCCTCTCCAGCCACAATTACTACAAATACATCAACAAATTAAAGGAAGCAATTTATAAAGTGTACATTATTCTATATATACTGTAGCGGAGAAGAATTATGCGAGAATAAAAATGTATTTAATAGATGATCTTGTTGTTTTCTTCTTCACTTCACCGTCTGACATTAATGACTCACTAAGCAATTGAATAGAAGAGAAATAAGTTGAGCCAAGTCACAGAAAAATAGTTTAAAATGGGATGTTTGGTTGTTCGTGTCAACATGTGGTATGTGGTGATGGTCGGTCCATAGTTGACACTCTAGTGACTGGTGTAAAAAGCGAAAGCAAGCATGAAAACTGCCGACATGAACGATAGAGTGGTAGCTGCACAGCCGTTGGTGGTTTCAGACACCTTGTCTGCTGCACTTCCTGCAAAAAAATTATTTGTGAAAATTGCATTCAAGTTGTATTTATATGCTATGATTTTTAGAAATTAATTTTTGGAAGATATTTTAAGGTATTTACCAGGGTGAATTTTGGTCAGTTTTTTTCTGCACTGGTCGATGAAAAATCGGGGTTTTTTTTTAAGTGCGGCAGTTTTTCTTTCGGTAGGTTAACACATCTGGGCTTGGTCTTCGGTTTATTTGAACTGGAATTCCACGGAACCGCGTTTTAACTGACCTTTGGATAGCCGTCCAGATTCTACTGGTCCTAATCTGCTTTTGATGGTCCTGATCAAACTTCAATGGTCTCGATCCAACTTCAAAGGTTCAGTTCAGTTAATGGTCTAGATCCACCTCGAATAATCTAGATTCATCTTCAATGGTCCTGAATTACCCTCAATGGTCCTGACATACCTTCGATGGTCTTGATATACCCCTAATGGTCCAGAACCATCCTGAATAGTCTATGGAAGCCCATCTCATTTGAATGTCCACTACGTTAAAAAAAATTTGGTGATCGAAACCACCTGAATTTTAGATATGTTAAGTGACTCCGTGAGTTACATTACATATCTAAGATTTGGGTAGTTTTGATCACGTCCCGTGAATTATTTCTCAGTTATGTCTCTGAATTTGTATGGCGTAGGAAATTTGCTGGACGTGATGTTTTATATCAGTTGTGGTCTATTATTTGTAAAGTGTATCCTGTTGAGTGTAAATAATTGTATTACATGTAAATAAAAGTCGTTAAAAATATCTTTTTTGCAACAAAAATCCAAAAAAATAAGGGGGCCTTAAACAGCACAAGTACCTGAGGCACTCTTCGTCTGATTGCTGCTGCAAATGTTGCCTGTCCCGTAAAGAATTTTGACCCTACCGGAGTATACCCCCCCCCAAATGAAATTTTTTTAAAAGTGTTTCCAAACACCCTATATCAACCTAAAATCACCTCAGAAGTTCAAAAAAGACATTATTAGAGAAAGACACAACCATACCTTAGACGCAAATCACTCGAAAGTGACTCTGGATGCATAAAAAATGTATGCATACCAGAGTTTCTTTATGCAGTAGGCCCCAGTCAACAAAACTATGTTCAAATTCCATCTTTTTGGGGGTCAAGGTACCCTCAACATCTGATTTACTGAGTTATAATAAATAGAAATCAACTAAAAATACCAAAATTCAAGATTTTAAAAAATCGACTTTTTATAGAAAAAAGTAGGTGAAAACACCTTTTTAATCGTGTTCAACGTGTAGGAAATGCTTAAAAATGGTTAAAAGAGTGTTTTAAAAAAGTTCAAAAAAAATTTCATTTGGGGGGGGGGTATACTCCGGTAGCGCCAGAATTTTTATTGTGCGATTTTCTCTATCTCTCTTTCAAAATATAGTGCTTTTAGGAACTCTCTAATCTTCTTGAGGCTGCAAATATTACCGGAGTATGTAAATCCACTTTCCAAAAACATTCTTGTTGCTCAGTCTGGCCTGTCAAGAAGATAAACTTTTAAACCATTCCTAAACATCGCAGCTGACGGCCAGTATGACTCACGTGGACATTGCACTGACCTATGTTCCGTAGCCTGCATTGCGAACGACTCAAAGATGGTATTTACAATTTCAACAGTACAAAAAGTTGAAACAGGTATGATGAAAAATCAAAAACGCTTTCATTATTTGAATGGTATTCAGGTGGTGTATCCAATCGGATGGAGCTCGACGGGATCAAGAGATGTATTGACAAAATTGAAAATGCAGGTCTTCTGATCAGTTCAATTACTAGCGATCGACACGTACAGCTCCGATATTTTCCCCGAAAAGAAAAACCAGAAATCACTCATTACTCTGATGGATGGCACACTCTCAAACCAATGAGGAGAACGATCTATAATGTTGGTTTTGGATTTTTTTCGTAAATAAAATGAGGTCATCGAACAATCCGGTCCCCCCTTATGTACTTATTTTTCTTTAAGCCACAGGGAGGACCAAGGCAAAACCCGGATTGTTCTATGACCTCAATTTATTTTTTTGATCACACTTTTGTAAGTAAATCGACCACGCTGAGCACGAATCCGGCCTCACAATTGACAAAACTGAAATTTGCAAACTCTGCGAAAAGAATTATCTGAAACATGGTTTTAAAAGCTTTCACGGGGGGTCTCAAAATCAGCCGTATTCAGAGTGTTGAATTTCGATCCCCACCCTGCACACATCTATTTATTCCATTTTTATTTTTATATTTTTATTGTTTATAGCTAAGTAGTGTTACTTAAAATCGTAAAAGTTCAACTAACCGGCAGCATCACTAACAGCCTGTCCAGCACTCTTAGCTGCTCCATTTACAGCATCTTTGGCATCGTTGGCTGCGCCGGACACTTTGTCAGCCACAGACTCTTCAGGTTTGTCCTTAGAAGCAGACAAGTTGTTGACCTTTTGCTCTGAGTTGACTGGCTCACTGTGCATCACAATTGTGACATTTGGAGTAGACAAGGTGGTGGCATCCACTACAACGTCTTTAAGTCCGTCTCCAGCTCCCACAGGACTCTCCTCTGCCAACGAGACCAGGATGGCGGAGGCAAAGGTCAGAGCTAGTACAACGAATTTCATTGTGGGCTTGGATCAGTAAATAGGGGACGTAAATGAGCAAATATGGAGGTGAAGTCTAAAATTAGTTTGTAAAATTCTTCGAAAATACAGTCGAACCTGGATAACCGGACACCCTTGGGTGCTTGCTCAATGTGTCCGGTTATCGGGGGTGTAGGGTTGTGAATTTTTTAAACAAAAAATAACAACAAGAATGACATAATCGAAGCAAATACCAATGTGTTCGACACAAAAAAGTTTATTTTAAACAAATCATAACACTAAAGAACTGGGAAAAAATTTGGAAGTTGACTCTGAGACTCAGATTTTGACGTAAGACTTCAAAACTAAAAAATAAAGTAAAAACTAGGGTTGGTATGATGCCCGGGCATTTAAAAAGCGGGCATATGTCCGGGCATTTTCCAAATTTTTGGGCATTTTCCAAATTTCTTCCAAAATACTAAATATCATCAATAAACACATCAAAATGATCAAAAAAGGGTAGGTTTTTCAATACAGTCCACTCTCGATATAGTGTGGTCGCTAGGGATGCAGAAAAAATTGCACTATATAGAGAGTCCCACTATAGCGAGTGTTAACTATACAGCGAGAGTTAACTGTATAGCGAGTGTTGACTATACAGCGAGAGTTGACTGTACAGCGAGAGTTAACTGTATAGCCAGTGTTGACTATACAGCGAGAGTTGACTGTACAGCGAGAGTTAACTGTATAGCGAATGTTGACTATGCAGCGAGAGTTAACTGTATAGCGAGTGTTGACTATACAGCGAGAGTTGACTGTACAGCGAGAGTTAACTGTATAGCGAGTGTTGACTATGCAGCGAGTTAACTGTATAGCGAGAGTTGACTGTACAGCGAGAGTTAACTGTACAGCGAGAGTTAACTGTATAGCGAGTGTTGACTATGCAGCGAGTTAACTGTATAGCGAGTGTTGACTATGCAGCGAGAGTTAACTGTATAGCGAGTGTTGACTATGCAGCGAGAGTTAACTGTATAGCGAGTGTTGACTGTACAGCGAGAGTTAACTGTATAGCGAGTGTTGACTATGCAGCGAGAGTTAACTGTATAGCGAGTGTTGACTATGCAGCGAGAGTTAACTGTATAGCGAGTGTTGACTATGCAGCGAGTTAACTGTATAGCGAGTGTTGACTATACAGCGAGAGTTAACTGTACAGCGAGAGTTAACTGTATAGCGAGTGTTGACTATGCAGCGAGAGTTAACTGTATAGCGAGTGTTGACTATGCAGCGAGAGTTAACTGTATAGCGAGTGTTGACTATGCAGCGAGAGTTAACTGTATAGCGAGTGTTGACTATGCCGCGAGTTAACTGTATAGCGAGTGTTGACTATGCCGCGAGAGTTAACTGTATAGCGAGTGTTGACTATGCCGCGAGAGTTAACTGTATAGCGAGTGTTGACTATGCAGCGAGAGTTAACTGTATAGCGAGTGTTGACTATGCAGCGAGAGTTAACTGTATAGCGAGTGTTGACTATGCAGCGAGAGTTAACTGTATAGCGAGTGTTGACTATGCAGCGAGTTAACTGTATAGCGAGTGTTGACTATGCAGCGAGTTAACTGTATAGCGAGTGTTGACTATGCAGCGAGTTAACTGTATAGCGAGTGTTGACTATGCAGCGAGAGTTAACTGTATAGCGAGTGTTGACTATGCAGCGAGAGTTAACTGTATAGCGAGTGTTGACTATGCCGCGAGAGTTAACTGTATAGCGAGTGTTGACTATGCCGCGAGAGTTAACTGTATAGCGAGTGTTGACTATGCAGCGAGAGTTAACTGTATAGCGAGTGTTGACTGTACAGCGAGAGTTGACTGTATTGTCTTGAACATCTCCCGTTTAAAAGAGCAAGTAACAACATCATCAGAAATAAAAATTTGACGCTACTAGGTTATACCCCACCCGAAAAAGCTACTTGGATGTACCCTTCCCAAAAATCGACTTTTTTAAAAGTGGTCAAAAACCATTTTCGAGTGATAATTTTGATATAAAGAGGCTCAAAAAGCAATTTTAAAGCGATTATGGTCTGTATTGGGAGGGGAAGGGAGTAATAAGGGACCACTTTTAAATCAAATCTTTTTTGACGGTAATGCCTAATTTTAGGCTGTCTTACCATGTTTTTGAACTTGGGCCGTGGCAAAAAGAGACTCTATATGCACTTTTATTATCAAGAGTACTGCGCTCCTGAAGGGGGCTTGGGGTTGAGATGCGCACACCCACATACCTTAGACACAAAGCACTCGAAAGTGACTCTGGAAAAACAAAACTATGTTCAACATCGTCTTGTTAGTGGATCCTCTAAAAGGCCTTAAAGTGGCCCTCTAAAGTGGCCCCTATTTGTCCCTTCCCCTCCTTATACAGCCCTTTGTCCCTCTTTAAATTGTTTTTCTAAGCTTTTCATAGCAAACTTTTGACTCAAAATGGTTTACAGACACTCCTGAAAAAGTCAATTTTCGGAAGGGGTATATCGAAGTAGCGCCACAAAAATTTTTTCACTGAAATGATGGTAGTAATTTTTTTTAAACGAAAATTTTCTTTTCGGGGCTACCAAATCTCAAAAAATATATAGGAGGAAAATGCCCGAAATTATACTGTCGGGCATTTCATAAGAAATGACCGGACATATGCCCATACACCAACCCTAGTAAAAACCTTTTTAAAAAGTGCAATTCCCATCCCTGCTATACAGTCAAATCTCAATACAGTGACAAGCTTTGGGACCGGTCTTGGGGTGTCACTATAGTGGAGTGTCAATTTAGTCATTTTCTTTTAGCCAAAACCAAACTAACCGACGCCAAGGCGTCACTATATCGCAGGGTATCGTACTTTTTGAAAAGATTTGTACTCTTTTTGGAACCCGAAATTTTTTTTATTTTTGAGATTTTACGTCGAAATCTTTTTTACGGTGCTCAATAAGCAATAAGCACTGGATAAAATGTCATTTTTTGACGAAAAATGACCAAGTTGTACTTTTTTGGCCAAATGGGAGCACTTGAACCTGAGCCCCACCCCCCACTCACCTGAACCTGAGCCACTTCAGTCAAATCAGCTTGGGGGACCAAGGCAATTTTTTTCGAAAATTTTTGACTCCAATATTTTTTCATCTAAAGCCTCAAAGGTACTTTTATAGTTCCCCCCATACTTTTAAATAAAAAATAAATAAATTAAATAAAAATGATCGATTTTGAACAGGTTTTTACTTTCTGGTGCCTACCGCATAAAGAAACTCTGGTATGCATATGTTTTTTACATCCAAAGTCACTTTCGAGTGAGCCCCCAAAGGGGGCGCAGGGGGCTTGATGGGTTAGACCCCAAGCCACCAATCCACGTTCGCTTTCTTCAGGGGCTTGGTGGCTTGATGGGTTAGAGATGCGCGCACTCACTTACCTTAGACAGAATTCCCAGCAAGACTCTTGGTTGAAAATGCATTTAGAGGCCTTTTTGCCAAGTTCCAGCGAGAAAAATGTGATAAATACCCATAAAAATGACCATAAAATACCAGAAAAAGGCCATTTTTCATTGAATGTGTGAGTCGAAAAATTTTTACAACTATAATTTTTTTTTAATCAGAAAGTGTTTAGAAATGCTTCTTTTATCGTGTTGAGCAAAAAAAAATGAGCTCGGGGGGTGATTTTTGGTCACTTTTCAAGAAATCCGAGTATGGGGGGGACTATAAAAGTGCCGCCTCAAAAACATTTTTAATCATGTTCATACAAAAAACTATTGGTATAAAAAATTTTCGAAAAAAAGGGGGGGGGGCTATAGTGTTATATAGTGTTTTGACTGTATCTTATATAGTATTCGCATGTGTGGGTGGGTGGGTAACGCTTTTTTACCTGTTTTGAAACGGTCAATTTTTAGGTCATTTCTGCGATCATTAATTTTCAAAGTTGGTGTCCTTGATTAGGAAACCCGGTGCGCGCTCGCGATTGAGCATATAAAAATTTGAGGTTAATGCGGCGAAAAAATTTTTTCTCGAGAAAAACACTTTTTGAAAATTTTCTCGATAAGGAAAAAAATTTTTTGGCGGTAACAAAAGTTTGTGTGCCCAGTTTTATTCGATGCGGAATTTCCTTGCGCATCGAATAAAATAAAAATCGGGCAGATAAGAGGCCCGGAACATGGGGATGTTGTGTCGCGGAGTTGGGTAGTCAAAAGCAGAAAATTCGGAGAATTTGAAATGAATTTGAAATAAAATGTTTGTTGTCTCGCGAGGAAATCGAGAATTGGCGGGTATTACTGTATTCAATGGTACTTACCGTATAACCTCTAATAATCCCCCCCCCTACAGTTAACTATTTTCAAATTTGTTTTGGTTTTTTAACCCCAACATTGTTTATTTTTTTAGACGTACGACTACTCATTTTGTAGATCTTTCCAAACTCTACAAAATGAGTGGTGGTACGTTTTAAAAAATAAACAATGTTGGGGTTAAAAAAGCAAAACAAATTTGAAAATAGTTAACTGTAGGGGGGGGATTATTAGAGGTTATACGGTATATAAGTAAATCGACTACGCTGAGCATGAATATCGCATCAGATGCCCGTACTGTGTACATGCAGAAGCTGGGGCTGATGCGCCATCGGCGCAGCGTGTACCCCTAGTTTCGAAATACTATAGAGGCGCCGATAGGCGCCTGTGGTCCCTTGTTTTTGGAATTTTCAGACTTTTGCTAGAACGCACTTTTTGATATCTGAGTATTACTAAATTTTCAAAAAAAAAAAACAATTGTAAAAACAAAAAAGACCAGTAAATCTACAGTCGTTCCATTTTCTCCCTAACAGTCAGTCAATTATTCTCAAAAAATGCAGTTTTCTGCATTTGCACCTAAGCACTAGTTTGAGCCAAAATAAATGTAGTAGGTAGACAAATGCCCAATTAATGTATTATTTTTATCTTTTTTATTCCAAAAAGAATTTTCTGCTCATTTGGGCAGATTTGCACAAAGAGAGGATTTCGGTTAGTGTTCCTCCATTCAACCCCAACAAAACCAGTAATTGGACGTCTGGGGAATAATAATAATAGTAATAACAGCACCTTTGAAAATGGAGGGATATTAGTAAGGGAGGTAAAGACATTTTTTGGATGGCGTGCTCGACAATAAACACCCCTATTCCAATTACTACACAACTAATATTTGTAAGTGGATGCCTGGATGAAAAAAACTCAGGCTTAGCATGACAATAACAAGAATGGTTTAGCCTCAGACTATAACCAAGTATTATGGATGTTAGGATTTTGCGACTTAACTACTCTCCTTATTCTACAGGGTGTCCAGAAATTATTACGAGCACATCAGGGCGGCCCGTCTTCCGATCTCCGAAAAAAATGGGTCGAATTTCGGAAGAAAATAGTTAACTTGGAAAAAAATTTTGAAAATTTTTTTTTCAGAATTTTTTTTCCGGCTATTTTCGATTTCCGGCACTTTTTTCCTTTTTTTTCTTCCGGTTCCGATTTTTGTTCCGACTTTTTTTGTCTTCTGTTCCACTGGCGCACATCAAAAAAAGTTTTGTATAGGTTGCTCCTTGCCCGGTCGATTTCCATTTTCGGGACCCTGACCCGCGGAAGTCTCCAGAATGTCGGGTTTTTTAATAATGACCAACACAGATTTTTCATTCCTATTTTTTTACGCAATAATAAACAATATTCGAAAAGAGAAATTTTTTTTGCTTCTTGCTTCTCGATTTTAGCCATGATCTGAACGTGAAACGCATTTACACTCTAAATACGCCTGATTTTGAGATCCCGCGTAAAAGCTTTTAAAACCATGTTTCAGATAATTGTTTTTGCAGAGTTTGCAAATTTCAGTTTTGTCAATTGTGAGGCCGGATTCGTGCTCAGCGTGGTCGATTTACTTACAAAAGTGTGATCAAAAAAACAAAATGAGGTCATCGAACAATCCGGGTTTTGCCTTGGTCCTCCCTGTGGCTTAAAGAAAAATAAGTACATAAGGGGGGACCGGATTGTTCGATGACCTCATTTTGTGTTTCTGATCACACTTTTGTAAGTAAATCGACCACGCTGAGCACGAATCCGGCCTCAGAATTGGCATATGTCAACTAAAAACTGGACTTTTCTGAGAATTATGTTAGGCGGGAATTTGAAAATTCTCAAATCCATGATATCATGGATTTTTGCACATAGACGCGATACTGCCAATTTTTTTGCACAGTCCATGAACAAAACTGAAATGTGCAAACTCTGCAAAAAAATTCTCTGAAACATGATTTTAAAAGCTTTTACGGGAGGTCTCAAAAAGAGAGACAGATATATATCATGCAGACAGCATAAATCAAATAAAAAATAATAACATATTAGAAAAATTAAGACAAAAAGAAAAAAGTGTTTTTGGACACCCTGTATAATAAATGGAAGAATTCAGAAAACATATTTTTATGGTTTTAAAAATTACCTATAATAAGTTGAAATATTGGAGGCTGAGCAGTTGGCACCGTTTTTAAGTTTGCCAGTGTACCTTTTTGATGAAACAGATTATTTTTTTATTTAACCACCTAAGTGGACCAAATATACCGTAAATGTTGTAATAGAGCCCCCCTCTCGACTTCGAGGGTCTGAATCTCGGAGCAGAGTCAATATTTTGCAAAGCTGTTCATTGCATTTTCTTAACTCCCACGAGCTCTACTGATTCTGCTTTTTAGATTTTGAACAAAAATCTCGAGATCGACCCAAAATTTTCCCGATTTTCAGAGGGTTGAAAAACAGAGCCCCCGGAGGCAACCAGTTTGCCCTTCAATTACAATCAGCAATGTATTTTTGTAAATAATTCGCAAACTTATTTGTGGCCGCAGCATATACCAGAACATTGGTTTGAATACAAAAAAAAATAGATTTTCTGTTTTTCCTACCTATTAAAAAGAATCACCTCTTGATACATTACACAACATTAAACCCACCAAAAAAGGCAATGAGTTTGCTAATTTGTGGGTACAACTGTGAATACAGTTTAGCAAACAAGGGTCTACAATCATTCATTTGATCCACACACACATACACACAAACTAATTGTCCACTTGGAACAATAATAACACCAGCAGCCATTTTGCAAAAACCACTACACAATCAGAGCAATTGCAGAAGTACCGGAAAAAATTAGTAGATAGGTGCAGTCAAATCTCGATACAATGACGTTCCAAAAAAGAGTTATAGACCACTGCTCCACTCCGAAAATAATTACTCTAAAGTGTAAGTAGGGTTGGCCCACTCGCCGGAGAATCCAAATCTGGCGAATTAGCCGGTGACCTCACTTGCGTAACCAAAAATTAGCCAACCCTAGGTTTAACTAGTAAATTCGAAAAAAATTATGCAAAGGAACCGATCGAGCTGTACGAATCGGTGGAAAACTTCTGACAACTCCAATTTGTAGAGCAGACTCGATTTACTGAATGGAATTTTAATATTTTCTGTGAATAAGCTGAAAGAAAAGGGAACCTGGAATTCGAGAAACTACCTTGGTCCCCCCTTTGGATTTTCTAATTTTTTTTCTACAGTCAAACTTGATATACAGTCAAACCCCGATATAGTGCGACTCCGATATAGTGCGACCTTGAGCTCGACCCATTTGGTCAAAAGTCTTTAAAAGTCTCGATAGTGCGAACCCCGATATAGTGCGACCTTGAGCTCGACCCATTTGGTCAAAAGTCTTTAAAAGTCTCGATAGTGCGAGTCCCGATATAGTGCGACCTTGAGCTCGACCCATTTGGTCAAAAGTCTTTAAAAGTCTCGATAGTGCGAGTCCCGATATAGTGCGAGTCTCGTTATAGTGCGAATTTTGTTTGGTCCCCAGGGGTCGCACTATATCGGGGCTTGACTGTAGTTGGACTGTCAAAAAGTTCGACTTCCAGCTGGCTTTGATATTTTTTAAAAAGCTACTTAGGTTTAAAAGGCGGCCTCGGTGGCGCAGTGGATGTGCGTTTGTGTTTTATGACCTAAAATGGTTCGATTCCACTTTGTGGCACCCCAGCTGGCGAAAATTCCTCAGCAATCCGAATCATTAAGCAGAATTTGAGATATGACCTTTAGTTGGAGTAAAGTTAAATGGTCATTTTTCAAAATATTGACACTCCAACTTAAGGTCATATCTCAGCGACTAAGTATTTTTTTCAAATTCTGCTTTATAATTCGGATTGCTGAGGAATTTCCGCCTGCTGGGGTGCCTCAGAATAAAAGTACCCAGCTGAAGATTTTCAGCTGGGTACTTTATTTACACAAAAATTTTTCGAGGGGGGGGGGTGCACTGGGGATACTGTCAGTTATTTACATAAAAATTTATAGCTTTATGATTACATGTGCCAGTGGAATGGTAGAATGGTATTTACAATTTTGTTTAACATTCTCCGATACATTTTCCTTCCAACATTTTTGAAAACCATGCTCACTATCTTCCTTTTCCGCCAGTGAGTTTCTACTTAACCCCCATATGGCCGTGGGGACCGAGGCAATTTGGCCTTTATAATATGTTTCTAGAGTCTCTAGGTTCGATTTTTTCAAACTGTTGCAAATTCTAGACTGTGCTCTGCAGCATAGCATTGTCAGAATTTTTCGAATCAATTTGCACAATTAGATGGGTTCTTTTATTAGTGCAACACTCCCTAATTGGAACCAAAAAAAAAGTGGGATAAAAAGAATGCCAGACTCTGCTACAGCCATGCTAGTGCGCAAACAGCCATCCTGCCGAATGAGACCCACCACACTCAATAATAATTTAACAATAAAGTAATCAAAAACAAAAGCAAAAAGGAATGCTGCAGAAGCAAGTGCACAAACACAACATCAAGCAGTAGTCTACAACCAGTCTCCCCACTCAAGTGAACGGAGGTAACTTCCAGGAAGTGCACCACCAAGACAATAGCCAGGTAACTGGAGGATTGCTTACCTGTACCACCATCTACTATAGTCAAGCAGCCAATATAATGGTTATTAATCCACTCACTAGACAATGGGTTTTTTAGGTGGAGGAGGAGCGCAAAAAAGTGTATAGGTAGTGGGCAGTAGCAGGTAATCTCCCTGCTCCAATGTTCTGCGTATAAGTGGGCAGGAGAATAAGCTTTCGGTTGTTTTCGATGCATTGTTGTTGAGGTGGGTAGAGAGGAAGTGAATGGAGAAGAACAAAAAAAGAAAGCAATAATATATAGTGGAAACCATACTTGAACCTTTCGGAAAATAGGGCCCCAGCGCAGGCACCGCAAGCGGCGCCGCGGCGCTAGGACTTAATTAGGGCGCCACCACCGGCGCCGCTGCCAGGCTATTTTAAAATTTTTGGCTCCAGCGCCGGTAATTTTGTGTATACACCGGCGCCGGCTACAGAAATCCAAAGCGCGCCGGCGCTGGGGATGTGAATAATCGGCGCCGGCCTTGCACGGGCGCCTGGCGCTTTTTATTGCATTCTTCCTTTACTGTGCTATTAAAACTGGTCTGAGAGCAAGACTTGATAAATTAAGTGAATTTATATTGGTTTGCAGGTGGATCAGCAGTATATACTAGGGTTGGCCCATTTTTGGTTCCGCCGATGAATTCACTGGTGAATTCGCACAAATTTATGGCGGATACAATAAAAATTTATTCAAGTGGTTTCTCTGGCAAATTTGCCCGATTATGATTTTGTCGGGCAATCCTAGAATATACAGTGAAGTCTTGTAATACGTCTCCAAAATTTTTTTTTCAAAATGACTCTGAATGACCACCCGCTCGTCCTGACTCAAAATGACACTCACGGAATTAACTGTGGAATTTCTAGCGTAATATATGAAAAATTCTACAGTTAATTCTACAGTTAATTCTATAGTTAATTCCACAGTTAATTCTACAGTTAATTCTACAGTTAACTGTAGAATTTTTCGTATATTACGCTAGAAATTCCACAGTTAATTCTACAGTTAACTGTAGAATTTTTCGTATATTACGCTAGAAATTCCACAGTTAATTCCGTGAGTCTCATTTTGAGTCAGGACGAGCGGGTGGTCATTCGTAGTCATCTTGAAAAAAAATATTCAACGGGACAAAAGCATGCTTTACCCCCCAAAAGTCAGTCAAAAACAAAAAAATATTATTTGGAGGCGTATTATATAACGACACCCCCTCGAGTTCATTCCGCCTAGGGTCCCCAATACTTTTACACATAGATTTCAACATTTTCGCCTAACTAAAGGATGTCTTCAGGTCATTGACCAAACTGTAGAATTTTCTAAACAAAAAAACCCCCCAGCATAATCGAGATGCTGAGATTTCCGAGACCAGCCCAAAAAACTGGCAAAAAAATCTTCGAAAATTGAGGTAAAAAAGTGTAGGACCCAGCAGAAAATTGAATTTTTTTCGCTTTATCCCCTATTTTGATTTTTTTTCAATTTTTTTGTGATTTTTATAGGTGACAACTAAAAAAAATGCACACTTGACTTCTGAAATTTTTTCAAATATAAAAAAGTTAAAAATAATCATAAGTGAGACCAAATAAAAAATCCGCCTAGTAGTGGAGCAGGATCTACTCTTTTTTGTTCCCGGCACCTACTCAATGCCGACCCAAATCCGAGCACTAATAAAAAAAAATTAGGAAGGGTGTGTGAGGGGTTGAACTTGAAACTTGAGCCCTCCACTTTCCTTTTCGTCATTTGCTCACTTGCACTCTCTCCACCCTTCACTGGGGGTGCAGGGCGCCAATACAATAGAATAGTGGGTGAAATAAAAACCTTTTTTCCAAGAGGCTGTTTTCTGTTTATTGAGAGTGTTTCCACTTTCACATAGGGCCCATTTCGGAGATTTACTCCCAACTTTGGAAGAAATAATAATGTATAAGCACAAAAAGTCCATGTGGTTGCTGATTTGCTTGGAAAATTGGTGAATGCAATAAAAGCCTGCGGCTGTTTTTGTGGTACTGAAAACCTTTTTGTTAGCAAAATACACACAGCGTTCCACCTGCGTCTAAAAATGCTATTGCTCAACCGTTTTTGGCCACAGGTAGCTGGTTATTTTTAAAGAAAAATTGAGAAATTTTTTTTTACAATGCTGCATAAAACTAAGCCTAAGCCAAAAGAGTTTTTTTTAGCCCCTAACTTGAAAATGGCCATAATTTTTTTCTTTTTCAGAAAAGCTTAGATGTTTTTTGTCATATTGTGGCTAAGGAACAGGCCTACAAAATGAGCTATAGTCAAACCTCGGTTGTCCGGCACTCCAGTTATCCGGCACCCTCGGTTATCCGACACCTTAGATATATTGGGTTGATGCATAAGTCCTGCAACAGCCCCAAAGTGACTTGCAGTTTTTGATGGGTTACAAAGTATCTTTATTTATAAAATATGCAAATAAATCTTTATGGGTTTCACAATTAACCTTTTTCTGCGAAAAATTTAATAAGTGAAACCCATAAAAATTTATTTGCATATTTTATAAATAAAAATATGTTGCAACCCATCAAAAAGTGCAAGTCACTTTGGGGTTGTTGCAGGACTTATGCATCAACCCAATACTTCATTTGGCTGAGATTGGCTTATTCTCTGTCAACTGACACTCCAGCTATCCGGCACCTCGTTTATGCGGCACCTTGAGGCCGGTCCCCAGGTGTGGGAGATCCATCCCGGTAATTGCACAAGTCTTTCATTATTAATCAAGCTTTATTATCAAGCAAAAGCATTTAATACAAGGGACCACAGGCGCCTATCGGCGCCTCTATAGTATTTCGAAATTTCGATAGTGCATTCATCGTGAAAAACTACGCGTCTATCTACGTCTACGTTCTTTTCGAGACATCGCAAAAATGGCCATCGTTGGAAGCAGAAAAACCATCCTCCAGGCCTACCCCAAAATCCTCCAACTCCAATTTTGAGGGACCACAAAAGTTTTTCTTTTTCGAAGACATTTTCCTGGGTCTCGGCATGAAAAGACGCTGAATTGTCTGAAGTTTGGGGTTCCGTCGAGACATTGCCGAAAATAATCGGAAAAATAAGCAAAAATGGCCTGAATGTGGTCAAAATGTCCATTAAAAAGTAGGACGGACACATGCCAAATACTATATAGAGATATAATAGCATTAAATTTAGGGGGACAACGGGCTGGCCCCCTAACCCCTCGTTCTTTTCTGTCCAGCCTCAACTTTTCTTCTATTTCCTTCGGTGGGGTTATGGGGTGGGGGTGTGTCTTTCCTTTCACTCCACCACACCAGGGGTGCCGCATAACCGAGGTTTGACTGTATATTTTATTTTAAAAACATTCGGATACAAAGGAATAGATCAGGACTCTTGAGCTGCAATTGGATCGGCGCGAGAATGCGGATTCGCTCGATTTTATCCACATTTTTTAAAACAACATATTTTTTCAAACAGCTTTTTGCAGGGTTTTATTCGAAAAAGCTGCAAAAATGTCAAAAAAAGATTTTTTCTGCCCAAAAAAGTATTGTCCGAACAAAATTCAGGTATTTTTTTTTGTGGTTTCACCAAAATAAAAATTTCGGCAGCTATTCATTATCCGGTAACCTCCCAAAATTGTGTTTTGACTGCTTTCTTAGACGTTTCAAGCTGTGAAACGTATGAAAAATGGGTTTTCAGGTGGCGGAAAGACATTTTCCGGAAGAAAATACTTTTGCCGCAAAGAATCCATACACAACACCAATCTTCCAATTCGACACTTTGAGCAAAAATAGTGGCCTTCCTCTGGAATCAGATGCCATTGCTGCAACGCATTCTTCATTCGAACCGGATCCTTGCAAATTTCGTGAAGCCGTATCAAATTGAGAGCCATATGGAACTGAAAAAAGAATGCAAGAGCAAGATAAAATACGACCACACACCACAACATTTACAAAAAGAATGATTTTTTGGCCAAAAAGTCGATTTTTTCGAGAAAAAAATTTTTCGACAAATGCCTTTCCGCCACCTAAAAACACGTTTTCTGTACGTTTCAGTGCCTAAAACGTCTTAAAACGTGGTTAAAATACGATTTTGGGAGATTACCGGAAAACGAACTTTAGCCAAAATTTCAGGCAAAAATTTAAATGAAAAGGCGGAAATACAACATCAAAAGATTTTTCGTTCAACCCCCTCGGCTTGTAGTCTTGCTTATCTCTAATCGCATTTTTTGACGTTGAGACACTAATGACTAAGTATGACTTAAAATATTTTTAACCGATTAGAGGAGATTTGAGCAGGAGAAGCAGTAGGATTAAAAAAAAAGACAGACTACAAAACATATATCCAGAAGCTCCACCCACTTTGAAAATCCAGCCATGTCTTTTTTCAAATAAGATTTTGGCAGGAATAATACAGGGAGTTCTAATAAATTGGCCCGATTACAAACATTCAATTTTTTTTATTTTATTGTGCTTCCAATAGAAACAGCTGTATTTTCTCTAATAGAAGCCCCCTCCTATTATAAGCCAACCACCCCCTCTCTCATATAATCCCAACCCTCCCCCCTCCCCATAGAGGTCATCCAAAAAAAACCTCCAACCACCCCAGCCCCCTGCCTCTCTAATATAGCCGCCCCCTAAAAGCCATTACAGGGGCATGTCCACGCTAATAAGAGGTGGTGCCCGGGAATTCAAATTTTTTTCCCAATCATTGAACTTCTGTACGGATTTTCAACTTGGTTTCTAACAAAACAAGGCCTAGAATTTAATACTAGGTATGGTTTTGTCGGAAACCAAGCTAAAAAATCCGTACAGAAGTTCGATGATTAGGGAAAAAATTTGAATTGGCGGGCACCACCTCTTATTAGGGTGGGCATGCCCCTTTAAAAAATATTATGTCTTAAGAGGATTTCTCGTTTTGCAAAATCTGGAACTTATGTGCTCTGCCATTATTCTTCATTTATGCAAATATTGCAATCCACTGCTTTAAGTCGCATGGTCCTATTCCGGAGGGGCGATTTCAACTTCAAGTCTCGCGTCAAGCAAACAAGAAGCTGGATGCAGTGGAAGGAGCCGATGCCGATGAAGATTAAGTGAATGGTTTTTAAGTGATGAGTCTCTCGAACTGGATTGGAACGATGAATTGAACGCACTGAATCCTGAATATCATGCCTTTTGATCAACTGCCTGTTAAATAAATCCAGCATCTTCTGTTATCTTTTTCGCTCGTGAATCCAGCATTTTTTGTCACCTTTTTTCTCGTAAATTCCGCATCTTTCTCTTTTTGCCAAATAAATATTGCATCTATCCAAATACCCATTTATTTTTAGCTGGATGGTGCTTAATGGTACTGGACTGTTTCTAAAATTTTTGACTATGGCGTGGAGACTTCAAAAAATAAAAGCATCCCTTTAATATAAGCCCCTTACTAGAGGTCACCCGAAAAAGCCCCGGGGCTTCTATTAAAGGAAATACAGTATGACTTTCTAAAAGAAAAACTTTGAGATTGGTCCCATTTTCTTTCTGCTCTTGAAGCTTTCGCTTTGTCATTTAAAAAAAAGTAAGAAATAATCCAAAAAAAAGAAGCCAGATTTATACAAAATACAAAAAAAACAATCAAATTTTTATTTAATACAGCAAAGGCCGTGTGTGTACTAAACTATATGTTTTGCGCAAAATTCCAGGCTGAACACGATGGCTGAAAAAATTTTCGGGACCAGGAAATTTTGAAACAAAAATGTTGCTGAATTCTGACACCGGATTTATTTTTAAAACTGCTTTTGAAATATTAAAGTCAGGGACGGGGCTGATTAGCCGTCACGGTTTTCGCCGTCGGCAAAATTCGCCGTCGCAATTTTCCACCTTGAAATCGATTCACAGCCTCAAAGGAGCGTGATATCGAGGCAATCTTTTTAAAGATAGCTAAGATCCTGCACTACAACGTAACATAGAGCGTTTAGAGACTTTCTTTATAAAAACGCCAGAAAAAACGTTTCACGTGAAATTTTGCGACGGCGACTTTTGTCAACGGCGAAAACCGTGACGGCAAATCAGCCCCGTCCCTAAAGTCCCTAAGTCGCTGTCAAATTTCCAATTCCGCTCAAGACAATAAACATTCAAATAAGGATTTTGAAGTGAATTTCATGTTTCTTTGATGTTCAGATGCTGAAATTCAAAAAATTGGTAGTGCCAAATGCCAAAAATTTGTGCTAAAAATTCAAAATTTTTGTGGTCACCCTGTAGGCATAGCAAAAAATGAAATGCCTTGTTTGTCTGGCCTAATCCTTGATGATGTGGATGGGTGAAGAATGCCACACTAACATAACAACAACTTTGCCTTAGGTTAAGTAAAAAAATACGCAGATTTGCCATTATTACTTACTGAAAAATAAATTTGCAGCAGTAGCAAATTTTTAAGCTGATTTATGAAAAAAATTGAAAATTCCTTGAGATTTGTAGTGTGTGTTTGCTGTTTTATTATTGTGTGGAAGAAGAAATTTATGATCGCGTGTGAGTTGTCAGTGGAAGTTGCTTTAGCAAGACATGCTGCTTCTGGCGCTGCTGCAGCAAAAATTCAATGAATTTGTGAGCAAGGCCATCAACCTCCTTCCAAACCAACATGCCGACCAATAACTAGAGACAGCTGATGATGCCAATGTCACTCACTTATTGTGGAATAGAAGGATAAGTGTAAACAATTTACCGTATTTTCCCAGATGCACAACCTGTCAAACATGTCGAAGGGCAAAACCGAGCTTAGCGTTCTGCCATTTAGCAATTTGAATTTGACCTTATTTTTAGCTGTTTTTTGACACAGTGAAATGTAGATATAAATACGGCTTTCGAAACGCGCAAGTGTGTTTGCATGGCGCGGTGGGGAAGATTTCCGTCAAAGGATTTTGCATAGCGAAAAAGGCTATTTTCCTTGGACAGTATACCAAGTGCCCCCCCCCCTGGAAAATTTGTGTACTTTTAAATAAAAGTACCCATTTTCAGCTGAAAATTTTTATTCTGAGTCACCCCAGTAGGCGAAAATTCCTCAGCAATCCGAATTATAAAACAGAATTTGAAAAAAATACTTAGTCGCTGAGATATGACCTACAGTTGGAGTGTCAATATTTAAAAAAATGACCATTTAACTTTACTCCAACTTAAGGTCATATCTCAGCGTCTAAATATTTATTTCAAATTCTGCTAATTGATTGCTGATTGCTGAGTGCCTCAAAATAAAAATTTTCAGCTAACAGTACTTTATTTAAAAATAAAAATATCGGGTCTATTAGGTTACTGAAAAAACGAGTTTATCTAAAACCACCTGGTTAGTTTAAATTCTACTGCACATGAGTAGGCTGAGGAAAAATGATACATTCTGATCAGCTGCAATATACAGGGTGTTTCAGGAAATTCGCAAGTTTTAAAACGGCCATAACTTCTTTTGTGGTTTTTTCCAAAAATTCTGTTACAGTCGACTCTCGACATAACGGGCCCTCAAAAAGTTCGTTGCCGCCTAGGGTTTGAAACTTTACTAAAAAAAATTCGAAAAATATTTCAAAAAAAAGGGTGGGGGGTGGTGGACTAAACCACATGAGTACCCGAACTTTTTTGGGGTACGTTGTATCGAGAGTCGACTGTATTACAGAAGGATATTTTCGCCGACAATATTTCTTTGGTGTGCAATATCAAACCTGCAGACGGGTAAAAGAGTTTCTAAATGCATTTTTGATTAAGTGTCTTGCTCGGAATTATGTCTAAGGTAAGTGAGGGCTTGGTTGCTTGGGGTTGAGATGCGCACACCCACATACCTTAGACACAAATCACTCGAAAGTGGCTCTGGATGCATATAGGGGCTTGGGGTTGAGATGCGCACACCCACATACCTTAGACACAAATCACTCGAGAGTGGCTCTGGATGCATATAGGGGCTTGGGGTTGAGATGCGCACACCCACATACCTTAGACACAAATCACTCGAGTGGCTCTGGATGCATATAGGGGCTTGGGGTTGAGATGCGCACACCCACATACCTTAGACGCAAATCACTCGAAAGTGGCTCTGGATGCATAAAAAAATGTATGCATACCAGAGTTTCTTTATGCGGTAGGCCCCAGTCAACAAAACTATGTTCAAATTCCATCTTTTTGGGGTCAAGGTAACTTCAACATCTGATTCACCAAGTTATAATAAACAGAAATCAACTAAAAATATCAAAATTCAAGATTTTAAAAAATCGACTTTTGATAGAAAACAGTAGGTGAAAACATCTTTTTATCGTGATCAACGTGTAGGAAATGCTTAAAAATGGTTTAAAACGGTGGCAAACTTTTCTTTGAGTTTTGTTTAACAATTTAAAAAAAAATAAAAAAAAACCCTGATAAGGTAATAAAAATTTAAAAAGTAAAAAAAACGATGAATCCAACAAATGAACCCAATTGCTTTCAGCCCTCCAAAAGGTCATTTGAAAATAGCAAATTTATTGGTGAAGGCTATCGTCCACAGAAATTTGCAAGCAACCAAATTTAGCAGTGCCACCATTTGGTGGTCAAAATAGCCCCCCCCCTCCCCTTCCCCTCCAATTCCAGTATGTGAGGAAAGGAAAGGGCAGCGGAGCGAAAGCTGTCTGCAAAATGAAATATATCTGAGCCTGCAAATTTATTTAACCACCAAACAAAGAAGTAATACTTCTTCCGCGGCACCCAGCCCCTTTTTTGAAACAACTGGCCTAACAAATAAAATATACAAGGCTGGTAGCCAGTGTGGTCCACTTTAAGTTCAATTTTGGAAAAAAAAAAGAATTTTATGCTATAAAGAAAATTGAGGGTTCGAAAAGAGCAGGCAGTTTGCATGGCTAGTACTAATTGATTAGACGCATTTCGTAGTTGATTTCAGCGATTGCTAGACCGTCGAAAGGGCGCTTTCCATTAACTTGAGCACTGTTTCCAATACCTTTTTTCTTCATTGAGACATTGCTGACGAAACTTTTCGCAGATCCAATAGCACCGTTCATCTAAAATAAATAGTATACTTTCATAGATAATTTTGACCGTCAACTAGTCTAGCAAATACAGCAGTGTTTGCAGAAGTTTGGACCATGAAGATGAAAATTTACCTTCCATAATGCTTTCGACGAGCTTCATCCCGAGCAGCCTTTCCATATTCACTGCCTTCACCGAAATATTGCTTAGATTCAGTGGCGAACACCTACATTCGATGAGATTAAGTATTATTTGAAAAAATTTACATGAGATCTGTTATCCTCTCGCTCTAAAGATAGTTGCTCAGTCGAATTAAGTGGATCCACATTCAAAGACCCATTGAACTTCAAAATCGAAAATCTCTTCAAGCCGGTATTTCTAAATATGAGGTTAGTTTTTATTAGGCATTTCAAAATGTGGCTCGTTAAAAAATGAACTTACGCTGGTACCTTAATCGAGAATTCGGTTCGCTTCGACACAGCCGGTTTCTCCGACATTTTTGCTCTGAACACACAAGAGGGTATCAGAATTAAGGCTCTCAAAATGAGATGTAACAAATATGTGCAGAAAGCAAATTTTTTATTTATTTTTTAAAAAAGCGCGTAAAAGTCATTTGAGCAAAGTTCGTATTTCAAGAAAAATAATTGTGAGATCATTATGAGTCTCCGTGAGCCGAATATGTGTGAAGTTACGACCGCCTCTTGCCATATTAGTCGTGAAACTCGATGCCCAGTGGATAGTCAGCATGGTGGAAGTACAATGGACATCATCTCTCTAATACTAAGTTCAATCGCACTAGCGATCACACTAATTCAGTGAGTTCTTCTTCTTTTTTTCTACAATTTTTATTATGAGGCTGGGATTTCAGGTTGCTTTTGTCAAGGTGGAAAAAAGATGACAAAAGTGCAGGCGATTTCAAGAAACTCGAGGAGGGTCTACAAGCAGAATTAACCAAAATCGCCGATCGACTAATTGCAACCGTTGCCTCGAAAAGAAACGTCCCAAGCTTCTTCGTGGAGAACATTGTGCCAGGGGACCAAAGCGTCCTTCCTACTAGTAATATTAATATTGGTGTGCCTAAATGATGTCGATGTACTACATAATAATAAATATTTCATCTGTAGTTCTTGTTCAGTCATTGTCAAAGTTCTTTTCAAAGTTCTTGTCGTTGTCCAAGGTTCTTGTCCTGTCCAAGTCATACCCCCTGTCTTGTACAAAGTTCTTGTCCTGCATAGTTCTTGTCCAAAGTCCAACAATTCTTGTGCTAATTGATAAGAAGCATGTCGTAGTAAATAAGTTCAGCGATTGCTGGACCGAAATCTCAAAAAGGATAGTATCAGCGGCTCTATACGCATTCGCGCCCACCCCGAAAAAATATGCCTTGGTCCCCCCTGTTGTTTTTTTTTTAATTTGAAAATTTTCAAGTCAAGCCACGCAAATATTTTATTGTCCATACTAATTTCAAATCACCAACTCAAACAAACACCATAGTGTTGATATCATCCACACTATATCAACACTATCAACACACATATTCATTGGCTGAGAAATACATTTAACACGAGGAATTGCGAAAATCTATAATAACATGAAAAATTCCAATAAAAAACAACAGGGGGGACCAAGGCAAAATTTTGCGAAAAAAGCAAAAAAAACAACAGGGGGGACCAAGGAAAAATTTTGCGAAAAAAGCAAAAAAACAACAGGGGGACAAGGCATATTTTGCGAAAAAAGCAAAAAAAACAACAGGGGGACCAAGGCATATTTTGCGAAAAAAGCAAAAAAAACAACAGGGGGGACCAAGGCATATTTTGCGAAAAAAGCAAAAAAACAACAGGGGGGACCAAGGGGGGACCTAGAAACCGACCATACTTTAAAATAAAAACTGATCGTAAATGCGGGAATTTGAATAAACAAAGTCCAGACACATTTTTGTGGTACATGTTTTTGGGGCACAGTGGCACCGTGGATGATTCCATCGACACAGCAATTGGCTCAACAGCTAATCAAACAAGCAGTCTTAATATTACTACTACAGACAATTTTTGTTTTGTGTTTACTCAAAATAATAAACTATTTGCGCTTTTTTTTGTACTTTTGTTAAACAATGATGGCAGCAAAAAAAAGAGTTTTTCTTCAAATAAAAGTGATTGGATGAGCACTTAACCAGGGCAGAAAAGTTGCTAGACGCCTTCCTGCTCTTTTCAGCAAGCTGTTTTTTAATCAAATTTTTCTCGCAATTTCACTTGACAACTAAAAAGTGGAGTAGGAAAATGAAAAAAGGTTTATTTTTTGGCTGCTTTTTTGCCTGGAATTTTTTTATTTACCGTATTTCTTCTAATTACCGCACACCCCTAACTTTAAAGACTTATATCTCGGAGAAAAAGGGGCAGAAAAAAGTGCCGTCCAAAGGATCGAATCGAAATTTAGCGACTGATGGCTGAAATCTGGTGACTAATTTTCACAAAACTGATTTTTTCAGTCATTTTTTTAATTTTCAGCTTCCTATAGGCATATTGGAGTCGTATAATACAAAACATGAGTGGACTGCTGTGAAAGAGTGGTTTGGGTACTTATCCCTTATCGGGTCAGGTGGCGCTAGTAAAGAATAGGGTTCCAAAAATCAGCTTGGTCACCCCTCTTGTTTTCCGTAGAAACTAGTTTGGCCTATAAATTTTAATAAAACACAGCTTGGTCCCCCTCTTGTTTTTACAAATAAAACAACAGGGGGACCAAGCTAATTTTTGGAACCCTATTCTTCACTAGCGCCGGGTCAGGTTTTTGAAAAAATTTTGGGCAGTGTGGGTGGCTATTCTATACTAGGGTCAGAAAACGCAATAAACAGCTTTGCAAAAATTGACTCTGGGCTGAGATATAGGTCCTCAAAGTTGAGGGAGGCCTTATTAGAGGGGGTGCTTTTCAGAGGAAATACGGTATATGGGAAAAAATGAATGCTTAAAAATTTATTGATAAAACCTAGGATTAAAATCTTCTTAAAAGATATTATTGAGTTAAAATTTTGGTAAAGAGACGTTTCCGGTTTTTTTCCAATTAAAAAAAACCGGAACGGCAAAAAGTGATTTTTGGAAAAAAAATTGCCTTGGTCCCTCCTGTTGTTTTGAAAACACCAATACCGTAAATCCTCTAATATAAGACCCCCTTTGATTCAAAATCGTGTTCTTGGCATTGTATTTTTGACCCACTTTTTGAAGAATGCTCTTATGCAAATTACCACCTACAAGGGACCACAGGCGCCTATCGGCGCCTCTATAGTATTTCGAAATTTCAATGAGGGGCTATGACTTTATTCATAAAAATAGGTATATCTTTACATACTTTTTTCCCAGATAAAATACCCAGCAAAAATTACACAAATTTTTCGTTTTCCGCACCACAAAGTTTGTTGGTCGTCTCTGACCCCCAAATATCCAGGTTTGTATAGGCAACCTTATACTCAAAAGAAAGCTGAGACGTTGTAGATGTGCACCTACTTTACATAATTAAAAATGGTTATAAAAAAGTAGGGTAACAAACCCTCGGAAGTTGAAAAAGTTTTGAAAAATCAAAAAATTTGGCCAATTTCAAAGTTTGTTGGTCGTCTAAGCCCCATAAATATACATGTTTGTATTGGCAACCATATACTCAAAAGAAAGAGGATACGCTGTAGTTGTGCACCTACTTTACAGAAAAACAATTGCGAGGAAAAAGTTGGGAGAAAAGTACAAAAGAAACAAAAAACGTGACGGAACCTCATAGTCCAAATACTGTATAAAGATTTTGTAGCTCATTTCACTGGCTACAAAATGGGTGGTAATTTGCATAAGAGCATTCTTCAAAAAGTGGGTCAAAAATACAATGCCAAGAACACGATTTTGAATCAAAGGGGGGGTCTTATATTAGAGGAATTACGGTAAGCAAGGTTTCTAAACAACAGGGGGGACCAAGGCAATTTTTTTTCAAAAAATCACTTTTTGCCGTTCCGGTTTTTTTTCATTCGAAAAAAAAACCCGGAAACGTTAACGCACCAAAATTTTAAATATTTTAGGTAATACTAAAGCAATTAGTGGTTTTCTACGCTAGATTGGACAGATAAAAAACATCAATTGCAGAGATTTATTGCCTCACTCCGAAAAACAAAAACCAATGGTGCAAACAAATAATAGGAAACATTATGCTGCTATATGTCCGAGAATGTATGTGCTCCTTTCCAACTGGCTACTGCTCCATTTGCTTGCTAACCATTCTTCCCAAAAGCTATAGCAAAATTTTCGGGGCAACTAGACATTTAGTTTCTTGACTCTAAAGCAAATATGTCATGCAATGCAAAAGGTGATATTTTTGGGAAACTGCACCTGTTTGCACCGTTTTTTATTTCAAATAAAAAGTATGAATTTATGTGTCAACGTTTTTTTTCTGATGACCCTCTACATCCTCCTTTTTAAATCCGAAAGAAAGATGGGCCCTATATGACAATGGGTGGGAGGTTGCTGGTGTTTTGGCAGGACTTCGTTATACGGCCTCCTCCCAAAAGTGTGTTTCAACTGCTTTCTTAGACGTGGC
Source organism: Ditylenchus weischeri (assembly GCA_029231635.1). NCBI lineage: Eukaryota > Metazoa > Nematoda > Chromadorea > Rhabditida > Anguinidae > Ditylenchus > Ditylenchus weischeri. The sequence goes on along the minus strand of JAMRYI010000762.1, from coordinate 16,553 downwards.
TATAGTGAAGAATAGGGTTTCAGCTTGGTCCCCCTCTTGTTTTTCGTAGAAATTAGTTTGGTCCCATAAATTTTAATATATTTTAATAAAAAACAGCTTGGTCCCCTCTCTTGTTTTTCGTAGAAACTAGTTTGGTCCTATAAATTTTAATAAAAAACAGCTTTGTCGCCCCTCTTGTTTTCGTAGAAACTAGTTTGGTCCTATAAATTTTAATAAAAAACAGCTTTGTCGCCCCTCTTGTTTTTCGTAGAAACTAGTTTGGTCCTATAAATTTTAATAAAAAACAGCTTTGTCGCCCCTCTTGTTTTTCGTAGAAACTAGTTTGGTCCTATAAATTTTAATAAAAAACAGCTTTGTCGCCCCTCTTGTTTTTCGTAGAAACTAGTTTGGTCCTATAAATTTTAATAAAAACAGCTTTGTCGCCCTCTTGTTTTCGTAGAAACTAGTTTGGTCCTATAAATTTTAATAAAAACAGCTTTGTCGCCCCTCTTGTTTTCGTAAAAACAGCTTGGTCGCCCTCTTGTTTTCGTAAAAACAGCTTGGTCGCCCCTCTTGTTTTTCGTAAAAAACAGCTTGGTCGCCCCTCTTGTTTTTCGTAAAAAACAGCTTGGTCGCCCTCTTGTTTTCGTAAAAACAGCTTGGTCGCCCTCTTGTTTTTCGTAAAAACAGCTTGGTCGCCCTCTTGTTTTCGTAAAAACAGCTTGGTCGCCCCTCTTGTTTTCGTAGAAACTAGTTTGGTCCTATAAATTTTAATAAAAAACAGCTTTGTCGCCCTCTTGTTTTTCGTAGAAACTAGTTTGGTCCTATAAATTTTAATAAAAAACAGCTTTGTCGCCCTCTTGTTTTTCGTAGAAACTAGTTTGGTCCTATAAATTTTAATAAAAACAGCTTTGTCGCCCCTCTTGTTTTTCGTAGAAACTAGTTTGGTCCTATAAATTTTAATAAAAACAGCTTTGTCGCCCCTCTTGTTTTTCGTAGAAACTAGTTTGGTCCTATAAATTTTAATAAAAACAGCTTTGTCGCCCCTCTTGTTTTTCGTAGAAACTAGTTTGGTCCTATAAATTTTAATAAAAACAGCTTTGTCGCCCCTCTTGTTTTCGTAGAAACTAGTTTGGTCCTATAAATTTTAATAAAAAACAGCTTGGTCGCCCCTCTTGTTTTTCGTAGAAACTAGTTTGGTCCTATAAATTTTAATAAAAAACAGCTTGGTCGCCCTCTTGTTTTTCGTAGAAACTAGTTTGGTCCTATAAATTTTAATAAAAAACAGCTTGGTCGCCCTCTTGTTTTTCGTAGAAACTAGTTTGGTCCTATAAATTTTAATGAAAAACAGCTTGGTCCCCCCTCTTGTTTTTCGTAGAAACTAGTTTGGTCCTATAAATTTTAATAAAAAACAGCTTTGTCGCCCCTCTTGTTTTTCGTAGAAACTAGTTTGGTCCTATAAATTTTAATAAAAACAGCTTGGTCCCCCCTCTTGTTTTTCGTAGAAACTAGTTTGGTCCTATAAATTTTAATAAAAACAGCTTTGTCGCCCCTCTTGTTTTTCGTAGAAACTAGTTTGGTCCTATAAATTTTAATAAAAACAGCTTGGTCGCCCTCTTGTTTTTCGTAGAAACTAGTTTGGTCCTATAAATTTTAATAAAAACAGCTTTGTCGCCCCTCTTGTTTTTCGTAGAAACTAGTTTGGTCCTATAAATTTTAATAAAAAACAGCTTGGTCGCCCTCTTGTTTTTCGTAGAAACTAGTTTGGTCCTATAAATTTTAATAAAAACAGCTTTGTCGCCCCTCTTGTTTTTCGTAGAAACTAGTTTGGTCCTATAAATTTTAATAAAAACAGCTTGGTCGCCCCTCTTGTTTTCGTAGAAACTAGTTTGGTCCTATAAATTTTAATAAAAACAGCTTTGTCGCCCCTCTTGTTTTTCGTAGAAACTAGTTTGGTCCTATAAATTTTAATAAAAACAGCTTGGTCGCCCTCTTGTTTTTCGTAGAAACTAGTTTGGTCCTATAAATTTTAATAAAAACAGCTTTGTCGCCCCTCTTGTTTTTCGTAGAAACTAGTTTGGTCCTATAAATTTTAATAAAAAACAGCTTGGTCGCCCCTCTTGTTTTTCGTAGAAACTAGTTTGGTCCTATAAATTTTAATGAAAAACAGCTTGGTCCCCCCTCTTGTTTTTCGTAGAAACTAGTTTGGTCCTATAAATTTTAATAAAAAACAGCTTGGTCCCCCCTCTTGTTTTTTACAAATAAAACAACAGGGGGACCAAGCTGATTTTTGGAACCCTATTCTTCACTAGCGCCTTAGACGTTTCAAGCTGTGAAACATATGAAAAAATGGGTTCTCAGGTGGCAGAAAGGCATTTTCCGAAAAAAAAATTTGCCCAAAATTCTCATTTTTTTCGTCACGTTCAGATTTCTTTATTCGTAACCCAACAATAACATACAATACCACGCTAATACTCCTTTTCTGATTTTTTAGTATTTTTGTATTGAATTATGATGAAAACACAAATGCCTGCACTACTTTCTAAAAAAATTCAAAATGCAAGAGCAAGGTAAAAAAATGCGACCACACACCGCAACATTTACAAAAAGAATGGTTTTTTCGCAAAAAAAGTCGATTTTCGTCAAAAAAAAATTTTTTTTCAAAAATGTCTTTCCGCCACCTAAAAACATGTTTTCTCGACTAAAGAAGACCTGAAAAGCAAGAAAAAGTGGTCAAAACACACTTTTGGAAGGAAGCGGTGTAACGAAGTTTGGCCGGTTTTTTTTCGCCTTTGTCCCCCCTGTTGTTATTTTGCCGATTTTTGCAAGAACATTTATTACCAATCTGCTCAACACTATAAAATCATGAATTGCCTTTGAGAGTGCACACAAACAAATGTGAAGGATTCTGGGCTCATATGAAGCACAAAATAAAGGGGTTATATGGTACAAGAGGTTCTTTTATTTGAAAAAAAGCAACAACAAAAAGTTCAAAAAGCCGCTGGACACAATTTTCCACCGTAGAAAATCAAATGTGTGGGCACACAAAGTCTTGCCGCATGTTTATATCTTATATAGTATTTGGCATGTGTGGGTGGGTGGGTAACGCTTTCTTACTTCGAAGGCCAGAACGGGTCGTAGATAGCGAACTCACTTTTGTCGCTAATACCATCGTGTTCCCAGAATGTCAGCTTTCGTTTAAAAAAAGAACAGGCGAAAAAAATGAGTTCTAATAGGGGATATACCTATTTTTATGAATGAAGTCATAGCCCCTCATTGAAATTTCGAAATACTATAGAGGCGCCGATAGGCGCCTGTGGTCCCTTGTTCTTAATTGTTGTGCAGTTTACAAAACATTATATTCCTTTAGTAATTTCTGTAAAAATATCAATTTTTCAAATAAATCAAAACGCCAAAGTAACAATACAGGCTCATGATTTAAAAGAAATATTTCCCTTTCTTCAAAAGAGTGTTACATTTCTAACTGTCATACACCTGTTCAAACCCAGCAATTTGTCGAACCCAATAAAAATGTGGATTATATAAATGAGGCACCACATCACAATAGCTGGTGATGACAGGAAAAGTTTTCGCAGCCACAAACAGTTGCCCGGCTGTTGGGAATGACTGAATTAGCTGTGAGGAAAGTCCCTGGACCTGCGATTGAGAGAATCGGCGCCTTGGAGCGCTCAGTCGAGGTGAATGGCTCCATGGCCAGCCTTCTGCCGGTGATTCGGCCATGACATCCTGATTACAGGGACTAGTCTAGGCTGGTAGAGGGTACCTCGATTTTCGTCAAATCAAAGTGACGCTTGCAAAACTGCATAGGGCTTACCCAGTTGATCACCATTAATTTTTGAAAATTATTAGTCACGCTGTTTTTGATATATAACCAATTTTGTAAAAACACAAATGGACTTGGCGCTAAAGTATATTATAGTAAGTCATCGCCAAAAGTGGTTTTAACTACTTTTTGTGTGTTTTAGGGCACGAAACGTGTAGAAAACATGTCATTAGGTGGGGGGACGGCACTTTTTGAAAAAAATTTTTGGCTAGATTTTGACTTTTTGCCTTCGGGGACCAAGGTGATTCAAACTTCAAGGGTACGTGGATACTTTAAAAATACTAAAAAGACAGGATTTGAACATAGTTTTGTTAACTGGGGCCTACCGCATAAAGAAACTCTGGTATGCATACGAGTTACTTTCGAGTGATTTGTGCCTAAGGTATGTGGGTGTGCGCATCTCAACCCCAAGCTACCAAGCCCCTTCGGTGGCGCAGGGGGCTTGATGGGTTAGAGATGTTCACACTCACTTATCTTAGACATAATTCTTAGCAAGAAACTTGATCAAAAATGCATATAGAGACTCTTGGAGCGGATGCGCATGCGAGACTCGCAGTTGATTTTTCCCTTTCGCTTCTTTTTAGAGTTGTGGCAGACGTAGATGTCGGTAGCTGCCGTGATCCCTTCTTGAGCGTAGTCGTAACAATAATGTACAATGAAATACTGAGTTAGGCGCATTGAGTTTATAAGGGCCACGGACGTTTGACCCTAAAGCCGTTTGACCCTAAAGCCCTTTGACCCTAAGCCGTTTGACCCTAAGCCGTTTGACCCTAAGCCGTTTGACCCTAAGCCGTTTGACCCTAAGCCGTTTGACCCTAAAAATTTGCAATTTTCGCATTTTGAATCCGCGCTTTCTCTGCTCTATTTCTTGAATTCAAGGTTTTTCGCTCACATATATCGCTGTCATTTTATTGACCACACATTTCTAATGATCGTTGAATAATTTTTGGTCATAGAATCCTTGCTTTGAGATACTTGCTCTGCTGTGTAATGATGCTTTTTGATTGCAATGTTGATATTTAGATGGCGCTTAATATCGATTTTGATGAACTCGAACGAATATTGACTTCATTTGCAAGCGACTACAGTGATGAAGACGTGGAACAAGCCAGGGAGCAAGCTAATCAGCTGATGGCGGAGCAAGCAATCAGGTAGTCGCAGAGCAGGCCGAGCAAATCAATAGACAGGTGATCAATTATTTGAATGCATAAATGTATTTCACATATAACTTCACGTTTCAGGGTGCAGTGATTTCGAAGAAAAACGAAGAGATTATAACACATAGCGGCTATCAGTTTTGGAAGCAAGATGAGTACAAGGAGAAGGTTTACTGGCAATGTTGGAAGGTGAAAGTTGATGGTTGCCGTGCTCGTTTACATACGAACAAGGCATCCGGGGAAGTGATCAAAGTGGTTGGAACTCACAGCTGCACCAGATCATCAACTGCTATTCCTCTTCGTCAAATCAGCCAACGGGTCAAGGAGGCAGCAGCCGCCAATAATGAGGTAGGATATTGTAGATTATACTGTTGGTTGTACGTATCTTAGTTTTTCTACACTCTACTTCAGCATCCTTCGAGTATCTTCAACACCGTTCTCAATGGCGTGCCGGAAGCTATCCAAGCCAAGATGGACAAATCAGCTGTCAGGAAGGTGGTTCAGAGGAAGCGCAAGGGAATCAATGGCGAGCCAGAAACCCCGAATGGAATCAATTTTGCGATCCCCGGAACCTACACGAAATACAGATTCGGGTTGAACGATGAGGAGCCATTTCTTCTGGTGAACTCGGTAGATGCTGATGGCAACAGGTGTGACTAAATATGCTTTGGTGAATTTGTCTAGAATTTATTGGTTTTCTTTTAGAATCCTTTTGTTCGGCCGTGAAAGCAACAAGAATTGGAGTGCACAAATGAAGGTGGTCTTTATGGACGGGACCTTTAAAATAACGCCATCTCCGTTCTACCAGGTATTTTCATGCCTTAGCTTTGAAGTGCATGTTGATTTTATTATGATAGTTATTCAGGTGTATGTCATTCTTGCTGAGCGTGGAGGCTACGTGTTCCCGGTATTGTATGCCTTGCTGCTAAATAAGACACAAGCAGCCTACGAGCGCCTTTTTGAGATGATCAAGGGAATGTGGCCGGAATTCTCTCCTACAAGCATTTCCGTGGACTTTGAAATGGCGGTGATCAACGCAATTGAAGTGTGCTTTCTTGATTCCGAGGTGTGGGGCTGTCTATTCCATTTGGTGCAGAATCTCAAAAAGAAGCTGGGCAAGAAGGGACTGAAGGGGCGATATGATACCGATCCAGACTTTGCTGTTCTCTGCAGTAAGAATTTATTCCCTGTTTTATGTCACAGCTCAGTGTTAGTGCGTTGTTTTCTAGGATGATTACTGCCATGGCTTTTGTTCCCCTGACGATGTGATGCCGGTGTTTGAAGAACTGTGGGATATGTTGCCTCTTGAGCTTGTGCCGATTTTGCTGTGGATGCAAAAGAACTACATTGGTAATTTATTTATTTTTTAGTTTTCATACTTTCATCTCCCAAATTTACTGGCTTAGGATCTGTGACGAGAAGGGATGTTTTTATTGCGCCGCGCTTTTCCCATTCGCTTTGGAATGTCTACGAGCGGACTCTCAACGGAAGCCACCGAACAAATAATTTCGCTGAGGCCGCCAATCACCGACTACAAGTAGAGCTCGACGTCTGTCACCCGGGCTTGTGGAAATTCATCAATTCTCTTCGAACCGTTCAGCAGGGCAGAGATCAGAAGTTCATCCAGTGGCAGGCCGGGAAGCGTCCGAAGGGAAAGCGTACCAAATATGTGGAAGCAGATCGTCGAATCCTCACGATCGTCCAGGATTACGAGAACCGCAGTACGGAAGAGTTTTTGAAGGGCATCGCTAACAATTTTGAGATGGAGGATTGAGTTTTTTGTTCTTATGATGTCAATAAAGATGTGTTATGTCAATAAATTTGGTGTTTGAATGAAGTAAGGAGAAGTAAAATGAAGTAACGTTGAAGTCAAGAAAAAGAGTAGACAAAGCACGGATTCAAAATGCAAAAATTCCAAATTTTTAGGTTCAAACGGCTTTAGGGTCAAACGGCTTTAGGGTCAAACGGCTTAGGGTCAAACGGCTTAGGTCAAACGGCTTAGGGTCAAACGGCTTAGGGTCAAACGGCTTTAGGGTCAAACGGCTTTAGGGTCAAACGTCGCGTACCCAGTTTATAATCACAATCATAATTTTCAAACTGGAGAGATTTTTTTTAATTTTTCTCAAAATTTGGTAGGGGATTAGTTATTAAAGCGAGGTGAGTTATTTTTTCAAACGCCCTCCAGAGGGGTGATTTATTGGAGAAGAGTGAGTTATTAGAGGAAATACGGTAAATACTTATGATCTACATACAATCAAAAGCAAAAAAATAAAAATTCGAGACAGAAAAATATCTTCGGGTGGGCTTCGGGACAGGGTTTTGCCTTTAAAATTTATTCGGGCCTGGGTTTTTTTAGTGGATTGAGACATTCCCAATTATAACTATGAAACGATTCTAGAAAAGATTTAATCGAAAAAGATAAAGACATTTTTCAGTCATATTAAATCAACTACGGGCTTCAGAATGGTGCTATCGTGGCATACAGTTCAAGTAGTCTCCCTCTTGTTAGATTTTTTTATTTTGACCAACGTGAACCAAACCCTGGATCTTAGTTTGCCAACAAACCGTTAGCCGATAAGATGAAAAAATAAATTAAATCCGCATTGAAAAATAAATTGGCTATAAAAAAGGTGCTGGAACATAATTTGTCGGAGCTGCAAAAGCAAATGGATCTGCACTAAGTTGACAACCACTTGGTTTGGTTGCTACATGGACCATCCAGCAGAACTGCGGTTGGAAAAATAAGATAACATTCAAAATAATTAGGATACTCTTCGAGACAAAAACATAGTGAACTTATAAGCTTTTGAAAAACTGGCTAACTGTCCGTTCAAAAACAGTCTAACGGTAGAGACTATCTTCGTAACTAACGGGCCAGTCCTGCAGAAAAAAATCGTATACTGTGTCGAGTAGCACTATCGAGCTGTCGTTTACCGCTCCCATGTGGTTTTTGTGTGATTTTAGTTATTTTCGGATTTGAAAATTTTAAACCAAGACCTCGATACCAAAAATTTAGCTAAAAAGACACTAATTTAGAAACCTAGTGTCTACATCTTCGACTTTTACTTCATTCTTATCCAGCTGGATCTATTTTAATTGCATATCATTTGAAGTTTTGCTAACCTTCTTTAATTTTGTATGTTTAGAAATTTGTCGTGCAATAGAGTTACTATTAAGATGTCAAAAAATAGTTCAAGCCATGGTTCAGGAAGGCAAGTAGATTTTTTGGTGAAATAAATTAACCTCTAACCTGTTTGTTTTCAGTTTCTCTGAATTGACGCTCCAAACATGTGCGTGCACTTTTAAATATTTAGTATTCGGTTTTATGTGTATTCTCCTTTCAGCAGCTTCAAACACAGGGGACTACGAAAAGTTGATTGCAGAATTGAAGAAGCAGCTTCTAGCACTCCAAAGTAAAAATGCAACATTAAAGCGTTCCGTGCCCAGGATGGTGGATATCAATGGAAAGGACATAACTAGTGAAGTGGGCTTTCGTTGTCTCCCATTTTTCTTAATTATTAACTTACTTTTTTCAGGTTCAAAAGCTGTGCAATGAATTGGCTATCTCAGAGCAATCTAGTGAAGACTGGCAAAACAAGTTCGCAGAGTCTGAGCAGAAGTTCGCTCGATTTCAGCGCACAGCCAGCGACGAATTGAATGCCAAAGATCAGCAAATCGTTGAGCTAAAGACACGGGCCAAAGCACTGGAAGAGGAAAACAATAAGGTGTGCACTTCAAAAACTTCTTGAGTAAATTTTTCTTTTCAGCTGAAAGAACAAGTGGCCAACGATATGTCAAGGATTCATCATTTGGAGAATAATCAAGATGGCAACGAGCAATATGAACTGACCATGGGAGAATTCGACAATGACCAGGACGTGGAAGAGTAAGTTTTGAACGGTTTCTGATGTCTTCTTTATCTCACCTTTTAAGCATTGAACAGTTGAAGCAAGAATTGGCTGGCAAAGTAAATGAAAACAATAAATTGTTGCAAAAGTTGGCTGAAGCGCAACAACAAGTGGCCGAGCTGAGAGCGCGATGTAAGAAGATCCAGCCAGCAATGGATATGCGTGATGCAGAAGATGTTAGTTTCTTTTGGTTTCATTCAGTCTTGTGACTATCTTTGTTCAGGACTCTATTTTTGCAATTCCAAAGCTTTTGAACGCCACCTACTCTGATGTGGATTATGTGGTTGCCGAAATCATCCTTCTCCTTCAGCATCTGCAGGGCAACATTGATGATGAAGATTCTTTGCGTGAAAACGTCCTTAGCTTCTTACGCACCCAGGGCTTCAATGTGGACCGAAAAAATGTAGCTGAGCTAGAGAAAGACTTGGAGAGCACTGTCAGGGAAAAGGTTCTGCTTTGTTAACTTTACAGCTTCTTTATATAATTGTTTTTCAGTTTGAAAAAAGGAGAAATCAGATTAAAAATGACAACAAAGAGTTTGCCACAGCTAGTCACTGTCGTTTGGGCAACCAAGAGCTTGCTAGACATCTGCAACAGCTCAGTGAAGACTCCATGCTTACGGCGTCACGTCAACCGCTTGTCGATTCGCAGCAAACTTCTTTTGGTGAGAATCATGGGGTAAATTGTAATCCAATTATCTGAATTCAGTCATCCAATTTAGAGAAGTGCTACCAAAACGGACATTTTGAACAGAACAGTTAATGTTGCGGAAGACCTTGGTGCAGTAATTGAACGAATGAATGGTCTTCAAACGATCTGCGATCAACTCTTCGGGAAATTGCGTGGAACTGCCGAATTCCTCACAAGTCTGCTCGACCATTTGGAAGACAACGAAGATGGGCAAGAACTGTTGCGAAAAATCAACGAAATAAAGTTGGATCTAGAGAAATCATTCGGTGAAGCTAAATTTTTGGTAGAACAAGTTAAAAGTAATGATTCAATTAGACTACGACAATTTTGCTGAAAATTAAATTCTCTTTAGAAGCTGAGAAGGCGGTTATTGGATTCCGTGAGATGCTGCAGCGCACTTTGGATCAAACTCTAGAAGAAAGCTCTCATGTGCAAGCTGACATCCCTCAGGTGGTTGCTTCCTGTGGAGCTGCGATTGAGTCAATGAAAATGGTAAGAATCGACTAAAAATTTTGGCTGTTATCTTATAATTCAGGAAGTTGAGCGTTTGAAGACAGTTGAAAAGCAGTGTGAAGCACTCAAGTCGACGCTCAAGGGTGAATTAGCCATGAAAGAAGTGCTAGAGCAAAATTTGTCGGAGCTACAGAAGCAAATGGATCTGAATGCCACCCGCTCCAACCAACTTATCAATGATTTGAATGCACAACTCAGCGGCGAAAAATCAAATGCCATGCGTATGCAAAGATCCATAGAGGTAGGCTTTGCATGTCTTCCTATTGCATTTGATTACTGGTTTCATTTTGTAGGAAAAGAATCGTGCTATCGGCGCTTTTGAAAGACTTGAAAAAGAAAAGGACCTTGTAATTGCCAATAGTGAGCGTGAGTGTGCAAAATTGAATCTGGTACGACATCTAACTTTTCGATCTACAGCTAATTTTGCATTTAGCTTATTCGCAATGCCAATGAGAACTCACAGATGTACAAGATGCAGGTGTTGGAGCTGACTAGCAAATGTCAGGGCATTGTACAGCTTTCAAAAGAGCAAAAAATTCAAATTGATGACAAAGTTTTTAGACATTTGTTAGACATCAGCGTTTCTTTATCAAAACATTTTAGATAGGTTTTATTGCCGAACTGGAAGCGGAGCTTTTTGCACTCAGGAAAAAGACTCAAGACCTAGTTGGAGGGCAGGGTCAAGCAAACATGCACTTGGAAAAGAAAGCCATTGCTCTAATTAATGAAAATTCAGATCTGAAAAAGGAAAATTTGCAGTTGCAAAAGAAACTAGATATTATGGCAAGCGAGAGTAATCGCCGAGAAGCTGTTCTGGCAAAAAGCAACAACTTGTTGTATTCAAAGATTATGAAAGAGTAAGTATTGGGTGTGCTGTTGGGTTAAAATGACTGCTCCAATTTTTCAGGTGTCCAGACAGCAACGAATTTGATGAATACAATGCATTGGCCGACAAAACTGATGGTAGTAGATTTGTCAGAGGAATAATTTGGTCTCTTAAACTTGTTTTCAGAAAGCGTCTCTGGCTTCGATGAGTTCACTTCATTCTTAGCCGACTGCCGTGACCGGTCAAATAACTTGGTGCAGCTTGTGAAGAAAGCCGATACAACAGCCGCAGCACTTGGCCACAGTGTTAGTCTTTTTCATATGCGTCTCACTCCTACAAAGTCTTTATTTCTTTAGATTCCCTATCTGCAAAATATGTTCAATGAGACGAGAGCAATTCGAATGATGTTGCACAAAATCGCCAATTTCTTCAATTCTCAGAAGGAAAATTTCAAGGCGAGTCTAAGAATTTTCAGCCATTCTCAAGAGCAATTGTTCCAACTATAGAGCTATTTTTAGAGCGTCAACACAAAATTTTGGCAGGAGATTCGGTCGGAATTGAAAAGGATCTATGAGTCCTTGCAAGCTGTTATTCAATCGTATGAATCCGTGGACATCAATGCCATGAAGCCTGTAGCAAGAGAAATAAATTATGTCCGCCGTCAATAATTGCTTGTTGTTTAAAGTGCGCTCGTGTGTCGTTCTCATGCTGAGGAAATAAATTTATCGCTCTCTTGATTTTGTTGTCTCTTTTACTTGCTTCTGGAAAGCCTAATGTCAGCGGAGAAGTGTTAAGTTACGTCTAAATTAAAAAATCAAAATATTATATAAATATTCCCGAAATTTAATTATTTGGTCTCAGTAAAAATCTGATTATCACCCTAAAATACCGTTGTTTATAGGGTTACTACTCATTTGTGCAAAACTCATTTGGGCACCTCATTTGGGCGCCAATTTCAAAAATCACGTATATTGTAGTTCTATTGACACCCGCCGATGTTTTTCGATTGAAAACCCCATGGATTTTTTAAAGAATTTTTTTATTGAAATAAGCCTTGTTAACATATTTTAGATTACTTGTGAACACAAAAATAAAATCAAACTTGCTACATTTCAACAAAACTTTCACTGACTGGATCTGGATTTATCTCATTCTGTCGGACAAATGGGAACTTGGCCAAATGATGCTGCACGGCCTCGAGAAATTCCATCTTTCGACCTGGCTGATATCCCTCCACCAACATTTTCAAATTTGCTTCTCGCTTCACATATTCAGGCCTTCAAACTTGCCGAAGTACTTCTGCAGGATTGAACCTAGCTCTAGAAATATTCAGTGGTCAATATTCATTCCGGAATTATCATGTAAGTATACCTGACGACCATTTGTCTTGTCTTTCTTCTTCCGCCTTCAGTCGGATAATGAATTGGCTCAGTGACATGTGGGCCTTGCGGAAACGAGCATTGAATCCTTTGTGCCATCCCTCCATAGTATTGTTTGTCTTGGGCATACCATCAAGTGCATCAGCATTACAGTTCCAACAAGCAACTGAAAAAGACCATCTGTCTGAACTCCACGCACTCGACGACGGACATAAGTTCTTTCGAAGTAGGATAGGTACTCTTAAAACGTATTATAGAATCGATAGCCTCGAAGTTATATGAATTTCATACCTAGCAAGCCGTTTTCCAGGTGCAATTCATAAAAGAGCTGCATTCTTATTAAAACATTTTTTACTTCATCGAAGCCAGTTCTCACGTCACACACCGGAAGAAACGCCAGTGCAGGCAAGCATCTCAAAGTCATTCTTGCATCTTCATTCTCATAAGAAGCATGCAAATGCTTGCTCTGCAACATTATAATAAACATTGCAAAATAAAATTGATCATCACCTGAATGTTGGCAACCGCATTCTTAGACAAATGGGACAAGCAAAAGTTCAGATTCACATTGTTGTACACATTCTCCGAGGCATTTATCGAAGCAAGTTCAAAGTCTTGAATGTAAATCGAAAATCAGATAACTCCTTTAAATATCACACAGCGGTCATCACACTATGCGGTTGAAGGTCAAAACTCTTCAGGACGTTAAACAATCTTGAGTATGTACTGGCGCTCTTGTCCGGAAGTAAGGCATAAGCACACGGCAAAGTTGACTCACACTTGAACACATTGACAGTATAAAGCTGAGCAAATTGCGGAGGAGCACAGAAAAATGTTCCATCAATTGACCAATGAGAATTTTCTTGCAGAAGTTGGAGACCAGAAGCTGATAGAAACAGGAAAACACCGGCAAATTCGGTTCAGATACCCTTAATTTGAAAATAATTATATAGGCAAGATAAAGCAATAGACAATGCCTTGAATCATGACGAAGAAACACATCGCCCCATTCTGTTTCCCCGAAGTATTCCAACCACACAATTTCATTGACTGGTTTGTCCACACTGTCGGCCCCGATTGGCTTCTTTTTGCGCAGAACTCTATCTTGAAGGGCTTTGTCTGTGGGAAGTGAAAGGAGCTCATGATCAGTCAGATTGCTTTTTGCAGCCGAAACAATAGAAATTGAAGACGAGCCAAAATTTGAAGTGGCTGCTCTCTTGACTGCAGCGATAACTTCTCGACGCTGAAAAAGAATCACGTACTCTAAAGCAAATAGTATAATAAAAAAGAGATACAGAAAATGCACCTGGACTTTGTCTACAAATGTGTTGATTGATGAGGCTAAGACCTTCTACAGAGCCGAACTTTGTTTTGGCTGATCCATTACATGTGAATTTGATGCAACGCCAATTTTGAGTTGCAGCTCCGTTGACGACCTTCCCCTTTTTATACTCGAAACCGTTGACAACCAAACATTCCTTTCCTCGATTTGTTTGAGTTAGCATCCCCTATACGATAAAGTAAACGTAACAATAATTGCAAAATTTGTCTAACTTGAGTGCGGTCTGATTCATCTCCTGATTTTCGACTCGAGCAATGACGTTAGCAAGCCATCGGTTGTAAACATTGAAAGCCATTCTTAATAACCTTATCATATAAAAATAAATTTATAAAAATCGCTTTTTGCCGGTAAAAGAATGCAGAGAACAAAAAAATGGCGCAACAGAAAAATATGATAAGATGAAATAACAAACGCAGTAAAGAGAACAAGGTCAAAATAGTGAAATTTGAAAATCGCAGATTTGTATTTAAAATTAGAATTTTCGAAATTGGTGCCCAAATGAGGTGCTCAAATGAGGGTTGCCCAAATGAGGGTTGCCCAAATGAGGGTTGTCCAAATGAGGGTGCCCAAATGAGTGTCAACGGTTTATAGTGTGCTCGTGCACCCTGTTTGTGCTGGTAGGAATAAATTAATTGTTGCGTATTATTCCCTTTAACAACGTGCTTCAAGACACGGTGTGTCAAAATTTAAAAGTCGCAAACGGGTGGTTTTCCCGTCGAGGCAATAAATGTTCATTTTTAGTTAAAGGGGCATCACCTGTTCGTAAATTGCCCCCAATTCAAAATTTTTCCTAATCATCGAACTTCTGTACGTATTTTTCGACTTGGTTTCTGACAAAACTACACCTAAAATCAAATTCTAGGCCTTATTTTGTTAGAAATCAAGTTGAAAAATCCGTACAGAAGTTCAATGATTATGAAAAAATTTTGAATTGGCAGGGACAAATTTCGAACAGGTGAGCATGCCCCTTCAACTGTTTTTACGGATTTTGACTTTTTGTTTAATTCTTTGATTCTTATTCGGAACTTTGATTAATGTAAGTCATTTGTAAGAAATTTTTAAATGTTATTACATTTGTGGGTACAGGCTGATTTTTGGGTACAGGTCGCACAAAACTGGCCGTTTACAAAACTGGTCGTTCACAGAATTGGCCGTTTACAGGACTGGGATTTCAAGAAGTAATCAATGAATGAAAGGGTGACCTTGATATCATGGGCAACCAATGCCAGATCAAAAATAGTTCAGGTCAATAATAGAGCAAACAGAAATTTTCAAACCCTGGATCAACAATAAAATAGAGAAACGGCCTCTTTTATTCCCCGTCGACGATAACAGCTTTGGCTGATTGTGCTTCTAAATTGAGTGTGATGGAGATTCAATGGGATGAGGTGGAAAGACATTGAACAATGTGATGGCAGAGAGAGAAAGACTGACAAAGACGAAACGATGTTTAGCATGCTATTAACTAGGGTTGGCCTCGTTCGACGAGCACCCGTGTCTTGCAGAGAGAGGAATTGTATCTGAAAACCACTGTTTACAGGACATGCAACAAAGGTAAGGAAAAACTATCCGCCTTTGTGAAGGAGTTGATGGTGCAGCAAATGGAGTCATGAGCCACGGACGAAGCGCGTATCCACTGTCTCCAAGAATGATGCCTCGTAATTGACCACCTTCGTACCCGTCCCAGACATTGGAGTTGCGCATGATAAAGGCGTCGTGAGTCGATCCAGGCCACTTGGCAACAACGTTGGTGAACATCCCTCTATGATCGACAATCACCTGAATAAGTCACATCATTAACAGCGCCAAGAGCTAATTAGCAGATAAAAGTCATACTTGACATTGACGGAGTGGAAATTTACGGTTTACGAAATCACGTTCAATCCGTAGAGAAGGAGCTTGATCCGAATGTGCGTCCCATCCACAATACCGTTGACCGAAGGAAGCCGTTTGCATCGGATATTCAGTATTGAGGGTGTCGGCGACGAGCTTCACGCATTGCTTTGACCAGCGGCTGAGTCCTTCTCGCGGCTGTTCGGGAAGAGATCTTCTTGATTTTCGGAAACCAGCTCCACGAGACGTTTGCACATATCCGGTGTGAACATTGCGAAAACTAAACAAAAACAACGATAAAGTGAGAGAAAAAGCACAGTCTTAAAGAGGCGAGCAAAACTCAACAATACGCACAACAATGAAAAACGGACGTTAAAATCGTGTTCGGCGACAAGAAGTCTTGCCCTAGAAGTCATTATTTGTTTGATCTAAACGCAAGCAAAACAAACCTAGCAAAGGGTTGCCATCGGCAAATGTAAAACCTGGCACTGAGTCCAAAAACCTGGCAAAAACCTGGCATTTTGGAACCAAAAAACCTAAAACCTGGCACATAGTATATCGCAAATATTCAAGCCAAATCGATAATGAAACTTTATTGTACATATTTTTCACCGCGCTTCACTTCTTCCAACAAATCAGTTCGAGATAAAAGCAATTCGTGAGCAATTCCTGTAAAAATATTTTGAAGAAAGTAGCAGTTTAGTACCTGTGATTCGGCACTGCAGAATCGCTAGTATGAGCCCAGGATATTTTTAGATGAAGGACGGCTTTCAAAAGTTAACCAATTCCCAAAAAGCAGCAATATCTTCTAGGTGCACACCACTTGTTCATGTAGCTCAAAGAGTCATCGTAGAACTTCGAAGTAATGTTGTTTTTAATGATGTCGTAGTTACAATATATGATCGATTGATATGATTTTTGATTGCTTTTTCACGGCTCTTATGAAGGCCCACATGCTGGTCACAGGCTCTGCAATAGAATTGGTCGTTGCCCTTTTTGCTCGCTTCGATGCATTGCCCCTTGTATTTCTCAGTATTGCGTGAGAAATTTGGAAAGACCTCTGATTGGTTTTTGTACATTTT
>JAMRYI010001584.1:0-19118 GCA_029231635.1 Ditylenchus weischeri | reverse complement strand
CTATAAAATGTCGGAAACCTTTTAAAAAAAATTTGAGCTAAATACTAAATATTTATTTTTTTCACAATATACAACAAATAAATACAATCATAAGCAAAAGAAATGCTATACCAGATGGCTTGGAAATGTTTGCATTTGTCATGTTGCATTTAAGTGAATCACAGCAACACACAGTATAGGCATCGAACGTTAGTTTGATAGAAGAAATGTTGAAATCCGCCTTGGCACATTGGTTGCCAAACTCAGGACATATATCACCAGTGTCGCATTGTCTACAAAAATATTCCAAGACTACAGCCATTGAGATAGTTTTAATTTTAAGTAAAAAAATATATGAAAACTTCATGTCTGAGCCCATCTTAACCACCATGCTTCCAGGTTTTTAAAAAGCTTTACAGGGTGTAACAAATTTTCCAAATACTTTTAAGCCGTGATAACTTTGGTATATAATGTCCGAACACGATTCTCACTTGGTCCTCCGCTGTGATTTTGTTTAATCAACCCCACAAAAAACACATCAGATTGTAATTTCGAAATAATTTTATTTTTCGAAAAAAATTGCCTTGGTCCAATTCAAGGGCGTTCTGGTGGTTTTCGGAACCGTTTCAGAACTTATGTTTTTATCGGTTCTCTAGTGAACATGATTATATAAAAATTAAAGCTTAAAATGACACCATAAAGCAGGGCTACATTTTGAGTATAAGGTTGTATATGACTATGCCTTCAAAATTTGAGAAAAAAGACAAAAATTCTAAAAAAAATTTCGGCGCTACTATAGAATACTTTCCAAATCAGACCTTCTAAAAATCGTTGTAACTACCTTTTGGAACAACAAGTTCAGGCTTAGCCTTTAGGCTTAGGGGTAGGCCAGCGTATGGAAGTTGTGACTAATAAGTGTTTTACGCACTTTGGTCTGGAACATATATTTGGGTGCTCTTTACTTAAGTTTTAGAAGGCATAAGTTTTTTTAGGGGGAGTTATTCTATACTAGGGTCAAAATTTCCAGTCTTTACGAAATTTTAAAAAGTGTTTTGAGAACTTTTGTTTTTTTCGCAAATTTTACAGGTACAGTCATACACAATCTCGTTCTCAAAATGTAACCCTGTTTTCTGGCGTCATTTTGAGTATAATTTTGTATATAATCATGTTCACTAGAGCACCGATAAAAACGTAAGTTCTGAAACAATTTCGAAAACTACCAGGATGACCCTGAATTGGACCAAGGCAAATGTTTTGGAAAAAAAATTTATTTCGAAATTACTGATGTGTTTTTGTCGGGTGGATTCATGTTAATATCGATCGGTGTGAAAAAGTTAGGAGGTTGAAAAAAAATTAACTGAGGTTCAAAAAACCCATTTTCTAGTCAAAATACCACGACCCCCCTAAAGTCTGTTCTCCTTTATGTTAGATTTAGTATTTCATCTACTACCACCTGACATTTACAAATTTACATGTCCCTTAAGTAGTTCCGACTTAGGGGCCACCAGAGATACTACTTAGGGGCCACCAGAGGCCTCCCAACCCAATAAGTACGGTACTATTGCAAGTCCAATGGTAGTCCATATTTAGTAGTCCACATAACACTATCAAAATAACATTGGACTACTAAAGTATTTTTGGACTACTCAACTTTTTTTTTTCAACTACTGAAATATTTTTGGACTACCAAACTTCCATTGGACTACTAAAGTGCAATTAACCCACAAGTACCACCGGTAGTTTCTGACGCAGAATTTCATGGAGAATCCGAATCTGCAAACCGCTTTTCAAAAAAGCAGGTTTAGTTCGAGGTTTCGACCAATTTCTGAATGGCGTAAAATGTGACATGGGTATATTCGGAAAATGAGCTTATACTCATAGTTTGTTCAGCGAATGCTACATACCAGTTGAAAGAGCAATAAAAATTGCACCGAAAAATGCTTTAAAGTAAAACAAAATAAAGTCTTCAGAGTGTTAAGCAAGAGTTTAAAAAACTAATAAATTTTTGAAAAAAAACAATTCGACGTAAAACTTTTTTATGTTAAGTAGCTTATAAATATGACACCAGATTTGTGTTCAGCATGACCGATTTGGTTATAGAACCGCTCTTAAAGTTTACAGTCCTTGTCAAAATTCAAACTCCTTTCGAGACAACAAAACATTCAAATTTAGTCTAACAGTGTTCGTAGAGCGAGCTTAGTCGACCCGAAAAAACAGATTTGAAAAAAAACGGGCTAAACTAAATTTTAGTGGGTCTGCCCGACATCGGGTTTTAAGTGTGACAAATGCATTTTTAGACCGTAAAAACGATGTCAAGATTTTTGTCGGAAAGCAAATTTGACCAAAATTTTGGGTTTATATTATACACATACAGCCCTTAATCCCTTTAAAATTCAAAAGGCGCCAATTTAAATTTTTCAAATTTTGACTAAAAACCATGATACCTCTCTGTGGTTCGAAAAAAACTTTTTCTCAGAATTAAAAAAACAGCCGGCTTTCTCATGATATCGGGGTCGAGAAACACGAATATGAAGTTATGTCCTTCACCTGATCACTCCCCGTGGGGGGGATTCTATACTGCAACCCGCAAAAATACCTAAGTTGAAGTGAAGGATCTTCGCTAATTATTTTAAGACACCAACGATTAGTTTCAGGGTGGCATTCTTGCACAGATGATAGGGCCGGGTCTTCACCTTCACCTGAAAAAAGCATATCAATGTTCTATTAAAAATACTTTTTTTTATTTTAAGACTAACTTTTTTCATACGTAAGTATTTATGGTAATTATCTTTGTAATTAATAAAAGTTATGGCCGGACCTTCTTATTAGGTGTCCTTCTCTGGATTAGGGTTGGTAGACGGGAATTTTTCATGGAAAATTCCCGTGAAATTTTCCGGGTAAGTTTGAAGCTGGAAAATTCTCGAAAAATCGGGAAAATTCAAAAAATTTTACAACTTACAATATTTGCTTCTTGATATCAACTTTCTCTTGTTGTTTTTGTTCGTGTGTATTTGCTTGTGTCGGATGTCGCCAATCTGCTCGACTTACTGGAGCCATTGGATTGTGGACAAGCGCTTACCAGTGAAGACAAACAGGCTGCGGAAACAGAACTACTGCTATCGATGACAAGACGGATGCGCTGGCGTGGTGGACGGCCTGGTTCGGAGACACTCTCCTGTCCAAAGTCGTGCAAATGCTCTACAATGTGCCAATCTCTGCTGCACCCACAGAAAAGAACTGGTCTCTTGGTGGTGGAATCCATACCAAGCTTTGCAACAGATTTTTTTTTTATGTTTAAATGAAGTTACAGCCAAGAATCACAGCCAAGGTGGGCCAAGAAATTTTTTTTTTTCTGATGATCTCGACAGCAGAGCTTGACTCAGTATAATGTCGATTCAATTAATTCACTCGAAAAATTTTCGAGATTTGCCCTTTTGCCTTGGTCCTCCCTATGGCCCAAAAATTGTGATTTTTAAGAATTTATGTTTTTATATGGCCATAGGGGAACCAAGGCAAAAAAGTGAAAAAATGTCGGAATTTTTTTTTCGAGCATTTGAGTTAAATTGAATCCGACGGTCTGCTGAGTCGAATGCAAAAAACCGTTTGTCGAGATCGCGTAGGAAAAAAGTTATGTTTGAAAAACGGTGAATTTCTTGGCCCACCCTGTACATTGGTTGATTTCAGAATGGCGATGGAAATGGCCTCTCAGGTGACGTTCATCAAGCATAATCGGATGCTGGAGTACGCTCATCTCTTCAAGTCGACCGCAAAAGAATAGGAAGCAGAGGAAGCGATGGAAGAACCAAATTGAAGAAACTAACGCATTTGAGGATGAATTTGATCTTTTTATGCATGATTTTGATTGAGTTGTCATGTTTTTCTGCATAAAATTCTGTATCAAATTTTCCCGATTTTTTCCCGACTTCGAGAATTTTCTCGGGAATTTTCCCGTGTATAAATTTTCCCGCTTATGAATTTTCCCGGGAACTTACAACCCTACTCTTGATAATAGATTCATTCAGAAATTGTTTTTGCCTTGCTCCAGACGGTAAGCATAGTAATAACGCGAGACGGACGCGTTGAATGGGATATGTGGTGGTAACGAGGTGCGTTTACGTTTCACGGCAGCCAGCATGAAGACAGCACTCTGTGGATGTGAATGCCAATACGCAGCAGAAGCAAGCAAAAAAGTCCACAGCCAATTCCAAGTGTGGTAATTGCCAGCAACCGCTTCGAAGAAGATGGTTGATTAAATTTCACTCTCTGTCATATTTGCATCGACTCCTTCTCTAGGCCGCGCACCAGCACGCTCCCAAGAATGTCAGAAAAGTGAAGTCAGGTGAGTGGATACTCGTCAAAAGTCTTAAAAGGGACCACCAAATTGACCGCCAGGACTAAAAAAACTGTACATGGTCTGAAGATATATTGTAATGCTTTGTCTTGTGATGATGTTATATGCCCGGTTCCAGATTTAGCTACCCTGGACTTTAGAAAGACTGTAGGCACTGAGCCTTCTAAAATATTTTATTTTACAAGGGACCACAGGCGCCTATCGCCGCCTTTATAGTATTTCGAAATTTCAATGAGGGGCTATGACTTCATTCATAAAAATAGGTATATCCCCTATTAGAACTCATTTTTTTCGCCTGTTCTTTTTTTTAAACAAAAGCTGACATTCTGGGGAACACGATGGTATTAGCGACAAAAGTGATTTCGCTATCTACGACCCGTTCTGGCCTTCGAAATAAAAAAGCGTTAACCACCCACCCACACATGCCAAATACTATATAAGATTGTAGTAGTACTGTAGTATGGTTAATCAATTTTTTGCGTTTTTTCTGCACCGACGACCATATTACTTGCTTAAAGTTTTCATAAAAGCCTTTAGAACATATCATTTTGTAGAAAAATCTCTTCTCTACAAAACCGTGTTTAAAGATTTAGCTTATGAGAGCATTTTAGGCTGTTAAAGAATCGTTTTATGAACGGTTTTGGCTCGGTGCCGTTTTTTTTGGCTCCGACTACCATAGCACAGCACCTAGTTATGGTGAAAAGGTGTGTAACACATCATTTTGTAGGAAAAAAATTACTCTGCAGAACCTATGAAAAAATTTCTACTGTTATGCCTCTTGCTCGGATTAATGTTCTCCGGAGCCGGATATTGCTCTCTCAGTCTGATTTTCTGAGTTTGCATGAAACTGCCCCATTCACATGTTTCCTTACTGTGTAGAAGCCCGAGATGCTGAAACCACTCTTGAAACTGCTCGTCAGACCATGGAATGCGATCGTAAACATCTTTCTGCTTGAATCCTCTTCATTTATCCATGCACGATCTCTAGATTTTCGATACATAGATGCTGATCTGAAACAGAGAATAATGCGTAAAAATGCAGTACATTGAGCATACAGTACGAAAACAATTAGATTATTAAAACCTTAATTAAATATTTGGCAAAATAAGAGGCGTGGTGTGTTCTAAACAAGTACCAAATTTTTTCAGATTCTGTAGAGTAATGCTTCTTCTACAAAATGGTGTATTACATATCTTTTCACCATAGCTAGGTCGTTTGCTATGGCAGCAGGAGCCGAAAAAGAAACGGCACAGGAGCGACACCGGAAACCATTCCATTCACAAAATGACCTCGAAACCGTCTAAAAGACTTTTCTATGCTAAATATTTTAACATGATTTTGTAGCCTAGAGATTTTTCTACAAAATAATGTATCGAAATTTTTTACGGCCAAATTTGGCCATCGTTACGAAAAACGCGAAAAATCGATTTACAACATTGCTAATGAACTATAGAAAATAGTATACCGTATTTCCTCTAACAGAGCTCTAATAGAGCCCCTAACTTTGAGGACCTATATCTCAGCCCAGTGTTAATTTTTTGCAAAGCTGTTTTACGCGTTTTCTTAACTCCCACGAGCTCTACCGATTGCACTTTTCAGATTTTAGTTGAGCACCCAAAAATCTCGAGATCGAATTCCAAATTTTCCGATTTTCGGGCATCCAAAAAATAAAGCCCCGGGGCTCTATTAGAGGAAATACGGTAATAAGATTGGCTAAATTTGAGTAAGCTTAATTCTGAGTTAAGCCAATCTGGATAGAAAACAGTTAACTGTGAAATAGTTAACTGTAAAATTAAGTTGACTGCAACATTAGTGAAAATCATTAGCTGGACTTACCATAGTAGCAAGAAAAAAAATTGGAATCATCAGCACTAATAAAGTCAAAACTTGCGATTGCAGAGAGCAATAAAAAAGTCAGTGTTTTGTACATTTTGAAAGATCATAAATAAAAAATTTGTTCTCGCCTTATGATTTTGATAAGCACTGGTTGTTGAATGGGACGCTATTTTTTTTATCAAATGATGACATTTTCATATTATAATATTGGGTCGCTTCTTGGTTTACTAATAAAGTAGCTACATTTTTCTGAATTAAGTGAAAACTTATAAATGTTTATATAATTAATGACGTAATTTGACCAAGACTGATGCTGCATTTTTATAGTTTATTGTGATGACAATTCCAAACTTGACAATTGTCACTGACAAAACAACTGTCAAAATGCTTGACAACTGTAAATTACTTTTGAGCATAAGTTTTTATTGAACAAATAATAGAAATAATCAAAATCACGCGTAAATACATTGAAATTATTGAATATGTCTTGAATGTGTTTTTCAGTTTGAAATGCAATCATAAAATAATAAAAAATGTTGGCAGTCAGCCAAAAAGGATGTTTCACAGCTAATTGTGTACCCATAGTTACACGGGCACCGGCGCCGGTGTGCGCCCCAAAATTTTTCAGAAAAAAGGGGCGCCGGCGCTGGCGCTCGGCGCCGATTTGAAAAAAAAACCGGTGCCGGCGCCTCTTTTTTCAGCAATATGCTTAATAATTTTTCAGTAAAGATCTTTTTTCACACTTAATTTTTCTTTCCATTAATTGATTTTTGCTGAAAGTTTCGCTCTACAGCCGCTGTAGAGCGAATGTTTAGTGTCACCTCAATGCTAACAGCTGGAAGAAAAAGTCCAACGAAACCATTATTGTTAAAAAGCAAAACCATGTTGGTGTATAACAAGGAAATGATTGATGCATGATTTTGTTTTCCGCCCTTTTTTCTAATAAACTTAAAAAATGTTTTTGCAAAAAAAAACTTTCTCAAAAATTTATTCATCATTTCGGCGCCCGGCGCCGAAAAAAATTAGGTGCCATACTTTGCTCCCAGCGCCGATTTTCTGAAAACACCGGCGCCGTTTCTGGCGCCCGGCGCCGATTTTCAAAAGCGCCGGTGCCGGCGCCGGGCGCCCCGAATATAGCCGGCGCCGATTTTTAAAAACGCCGGCGCCGAAAATTTTTTCCGTGCAGCTATGTGTCACACATAATGTGTGTACCTACGGTTAACTATATTTTACAGTTAACTGTAGCTCACAGGCTGTAAGTCACAGAATCAGCAGTTAACTATATTTCACAGTTAACTGCCGAAAAAAACATGCCTTGGTCCCCCCTGTTGATTTTTTTCGAAAAATTTTTTTGCCCGAAAGTCTCAAAAACGTGTGTGAAATCATATGAAACTACATATTTTTTCAGAAAAATGTACTTCACCGAAAACGAGAGGTCTTCCGTTACATCGCAAATGCTATGAAACTGAATATTTTTGAACACATTATTGATGTCATTAATAGTATGGTGTTTGCATAGCTCATCTTTATTGGTGTCAAGCTTTCTGCGTTGTTGTTCTGCGTCAAAGAATAAATTTTTTCGAAAAAAAAATTAAAAACAATGGGGGGACCAAGGCAAAAAATTTTGAAATATTTCGAAAAAAATCAACATGGGGCCAAGGCCTGTTTTTTTCGGGAGGACCCCCAACACATATAGAGCCACTGTAACTGACAGGCCGTGAGCCACAACAAACACGGTTACCCACACGACTAACCACCCCCACCCCCACATTTCCAAATTCCACAGGATATAACAAGGCAATGGCTTTCAGAAGTTTATCGCATGGGTCAATTTAATTTGCAGAAAAAAACGCATACAAAAGACAACTTGAAATATCCACTAAAAGCGGTGGGCCGGGATAAAGGATAAAAACCTGATAACGTCAGTAGATTAAGCCCAACAAGCACTACTACGTCATTGTAAAATTTGCCAAAAGTCAGCAAATTGGAAGCATACAAAAACAGAAGATAGCCAAAAAATTTGCAAATCTGGATATCAGAACTGTTAAATTTTTATCTGACTGACAATTTGTTCTTGACAATTGTCGATTATTGTATGACAATTGTCATGACAAATGTCTATATTGTCAATTTTTGCAATATTGTCATTCTACAACCCCAGTTTGGTACATTTAAATATAAAGCTAGTCAATAAAAAAGTTAACTGTGTGAGTAGATGCCGTAAAACGGTTATAGGTAAAAACAGCGCCGCCAGAACAGCGCCAGATATATATATTAGGTTGCCTCAAAAGTTCGCACCGTTTCACAGTCAAACGTTCAAATTAAGCAAAATTTTATTCAAAACAAAGCAACAAAATAATCTCCATCAAATTCCACAACTTTCTCCCAGCGTTATATAAATCCGGCTGGCTTTGAAGAAAAGAAACGATCCCAGAATCAGCTCAGAATCAAACAAAAACAACATAACGTGGCGAATATGATTGCTTTCCATCTAAAAACAATAAACAATATGAGCTGAGCAAAAAAATAAACGAAAAACTGAAAAACATTGCAAAATAAACACAGAGAACTTTTTAAAACTGTACAAAATACAAGGCAACGCGGTGCGAACTTTTGAGACAACCTAATATAATATTCCGATCTAATGTAATTGGTTTCCTTTAATTTTGGTCTTTGAAAACACCGAACTTTGCAAGCTGAGGTTTAGCACTAAGAAAGGCTCACACTAAGAAGGGCTACGAAAAGTTTAAAACATTCTTACACAACGTCAAAAACAACCAAAGATACTTGTATCCAAGTTAACGTAACAGCGATAACAGAAAATGATGCATGACTTTTTCAATCAACGTTTCATCCATTTTTTCCACCTCGTTGCTAGTATTCTGGCTGTAAAAAACTTGGCTGTGCAAAGCTGAAGACGGTGAAGAAATTTTACACAGTTAACGGTATTTCACAGAAGCACATCAATATCTGCATATCGATTGAGCAAAGTTTTGATTTGAAGCTGTGCTTTGACCACTTTTTGAGTTCTAGCGTTTCGCATAACCTCGAGAGGGCTCGCAAAAATAAGACGGAACCTTGACGGACTTCACTGATCACTTTTGCTTTTTCAGACAGAGATTCGCTGACTTTTACTTGAAACTCACGATCACTAGAGTTAAAATAGAGAAAATTTATGTCTTTACGTTTACTTAACTGGCATTCAATTTTGCTCCTGGCTGGTTCTAGTGGCTTCTGTGGCCCATATATCCAAAGTCAATCCGAGAGGTGCATACTCTCCCACATCACGCGCCAGGAAGAAAAGGCTCTCACTTGCCACAGATGTTGCTTAGGGTGATAGGTAACGGCGAGCCAACTTTGACAGCGTAATTATGTCTAAGGGAAGAAGAAATAGCGATATCCAAACCTGATGGTTTGATGACAAAGTTCTCCATGACTGCCTTCAACTGGTTCGTCCCCTCTTCTCGCTTCCTTTCCAACTTGTCGAACTTCTTGGTATATTGTGGATGAGTAGAGAGATGCTGCTTCACGTTTGATGTACTTCGGCCCGACATCTTGATCTTCCTTGGTGGCGAACAGGCGACGCATTGAGCTGCAGTTGACGATAATCTCTCGAGCACTGGACCACCTTCATCCGATAGTTGTATTTCCCAGAGCAGACTCATCTTCACCTCGAATCTGAAAGAGTGTAAGGAAACTAGAATCTCGCAGTGGAATAAATACTCTGAAAGAAGCAAGAGTGTTGATTCAAGACACTAGGTTTTGAAAAGGCGGGAGTATGGAATTTATTTTCGGCCTACACATTTATGAGTTTGCGGTTTATGAAAATTTGCGGTTGCGGTTATTAGATAGGTGAGCATGCGGTTATGCGGTTGCGGTTATTTTCTAAAAAACAGATCCAGTTATGCGGTTTGCGGTTGCGGTTAACCGCAACCGCGCCCGGCCCAGTGATGTATTTTCGAGATTTTTCGCTCCGGCTCTGGCTCTGAGCTCTCAACTTGAAAAAATTTGCTCCAGCTCTGGCTCTGAGCTCAACTTGAAAAAATTTGCTCCGGCTCTGGCTCTGGACTCTGAACTTAAAAAATTTGCTCCGGCTCTGGCTCTGGCTCTGGACTCTGAACTTGAAAAATTTGCTCCGGCTCTGGCTCTGGACTCTCAACTTGAAAAATTTGCTCCGGCTCTGACTCTGAACTTGTGGTTAGCCCGGCTCTGGCTCTGGACTCTCAACTTGAAAAATTTTAAAAATTTCCTCCTCGGAGCCAGAGCCAGACCCAGAGTCGGAGAATTATACAACACTGGCCCGGCGCTAGTTTGCAACAATGGACAGTAGGTTTCTTTGTTGTTGGCGTGTAGCTACTAATATCTTGACCAAGCGTGGCTTGCCTGCCTGCCTTTGCCATACCTATTCTGTATATTTTAGTAGGGTTAACTTTAAGTGACAAGCTTGTCTAAGATATCGTCTACGAATGCATCTTCTTTGCGTTTTGCCGCTTGCATGTAGATTTGGGCTCTGGCAGACCAAAAATAACCACTGAGTGTTGGCGCTACCACTCCTCAACTGACGCCTGAGGTTCAGGTTTGGAGACCAAAGCTTTGCCGAGTGTAGTTAAAAAATTCAGCAGTTTGATCTGGATGGTGTCATATGGATTGAGATCCTCACGACGGTTCTTTTTTCATTCGGGTAGTCATTCACAGCAGCGCCTAGCTCGTCGGCTTGAGCAATAACAGTTTTCTGGATTCAGTAGAAATTGGAGGAGTAGATTCTGGGAATGGGCGCTCGAATCCAGATTTAGGAATAGGGGTGTTGTTGCCAAAAATTCTTGTCGAAAGCTGGCTGCTTGCCAAAATAGCCCATGTTTGCGGGATAGGACATTGTGGTGAGTCACTGGTGGGGGTAGTAGTTTAAGAAAAGAACTGGGGGAATAGACAAAGTCCTTTCAATTTTTTTTGATTGGAAGGAATAGAATTTAGAGAGCAACCGACCATCTCTTAGCTGCAGAAAAGAAGAAGAACAACCAAGCCTGAATCACATCCACTGCGCTACTCATTCACTTAACTATGCTCATCCTCTTCTTGATCTTAATTCCCAGTATATGACCGATATAGATCCTAAAATCTAAAATATTCCTACCATGATGGCTGTTGGGTTCGGCAAACACATTATTGGGATGTGATTGATCCTCGGAAGCAAATCGAATGCCGATTCAGCTGTTCTGTGGCAACCTGCTGTAGCGCATCTCCAGTACCGTCCGCACTTTGCTTATTACGACGCATCAAATGTCCCCCACAAGTAGCCATTGGCTTGCCTTTGTTTGATTGGATGACCATGTTTAGCGATTGCCTTAAAAAATTACTGGTGCGTAAAAAGTTCCCGGACAAACTTTGAGATCATTTTTAATTAGAAAATTTATTTCACAAAATTATGTTTAGCCACTCGTTTTGTTGCTCTACTCTTCCTCTTCTTAATGGCATATTAACTTTCTCTTTCATTCAATAAAATGGCCGCCACTGGCCTGGATACATTTTGGGAGTTGTGGGCCTGTTCGATATCGAACCACTTTTCATCCGTGAAAAGGATGTTGCGGTGGCAGTTGGCTGCAAAGCGGCAAGCAAGTTTTTTGCAGCGGGCCAAGCGCTTTTCCTTGGCATTGTCGTTGAGAAACTGCCCTTCTGCAGTCTTTCTGGACTTCATTTGAAAGACATCATCAATGACGTTGCGGACAGACCCTTCAGAGATTCCCAATTCGGTTGCCAATTTCCTGGTGGAGTCAGATTTTGAATGGATGTGGCCGGCCTCATGTCAGTTGCAATAGCAAATTTTGTCCGCAATTAGTCGGATGTTCTCCTCTGTTGTTGCTGTTACAGGGCGTCCGCTTCTTGCCCTGTCTTCATTGGTGTAAAAGTGAAGTTTGTAGTGTAAGACTAATTTAAATTTTTTTTATCACAGTAAAGATACAAGGCTCCGATATATTTACAATATTTGCCAGTGGACTACAAATTAAGTGAAAGACCATTGCTTGAGTTCTTCTTGGTAGTCTGCTGGATTGAACAATGGTTTGTCTATTGAACTGAAATAGTTTAGTATATTCTTTGTTGCAAAAAAGTAAACTGTAAAAATAGTTAACATTGGAAAAACTTAACTATAAATTTTGCACAGAAAAATTTATAGTTAAAATTACATTTTTTTTTTCAAGTACAGTCGAACCTCGATTTTTTTACCTCAATTTTTGAATTTTTCGATTAGTTCTGATTCGTTAGTCTATTCCTAAATATCGCAAGGATTTCGATTTTACCGGTCATTTTTAAAAACTAAATGATTTTGCTAAAATGACCCTCGATTTAACGGTATTTTGAAAAAGGGTGTCGTTAAATCGAATTAGCAAAATCATTTAGTTTTTAAAAATGACCGGTAAAATCGAAATCCTTGCGATATTTGTGAATAGAATAACGAATCAGAACTGATCGAAAAATTCAAAAATTGAGGTAAAAAAAGTGTCGGGGGAACGAACTTCTGGAGTGTCGTTAAATCGAGGTTCGACTGTACCGTATTTTCCCTATTAAAAGCCCTCCGCAAAATCGGGAATTTCTTTTATTTTTTTTAAGTCTTCGACTCACTTTTTCAAATCGACTCTTGTTAGCATAATATACCAAAATGTAGCCCGAATTGCCAGCTACATTTTGGCACATAACACACCTGGGGGTCAAAACCAAAAGAAAGCGCAATAAATAAATGTAAAAAATTCCCGATTATGGGGAGGGCTTTTAATAGAGAAAATACGGTATCTGTGTTTCAGTTTGATACACCTAAAAACTTACTTCACAATCCTATCGCCACACATGGGACAATCTTCAGCCAGTAATTCCCTCAATTGGTCTTGAGTAGCTTTGCAGTCGTTTATGACCTGCTCTTTTTGACGTCCGTCCAACTTCATCATCTCCACCCTCTTCCTCAACACTTTTTCCTCTTTGGCCAGTTTAGCGTACAGTTGGCACTCATCCTAAGCTGGCAAGCACAATTTAAATTTGGCTATAATAAAAAGTATTTTTAAATCACTTTTGAGAACTCTTCTTTGATCATATGCCTTTCCAAACACTGTTTGTGGAAGAAATGGCGACAAGTAAAAGCAAAGAACGGCTGGCTCATCAGAATGTCTTTGCATTTGAAACACTTATCACTGCTCTTCACTACCATAAATCTGTAATTTTTTTTCTTTTTAAATCCTCATTTAGGATTAGTAACTCCGTATCTCTCTAGTGCAGGCATAGGCGTACGCAAGGGGGGCTGTAAGATGGTGGTGGATCGGAGATTAGCCGCGCTATAGGCAACACCTCACGACAACCCCTACCCCCACCCCCTCAACCCACCATCCCCACCCCTCCGTCAGGATTTTTACCCTTTTCAGCCCTTTTAGCCCTTCCCCGTCAGAAAATTTTTCACGATCCTGGGTACACCCATGAGCAAGGAACTGCATTTGTTGCTAAAAGGGGTGATTTTAGGGAAAAATTGTCGTATTCGAACCTTCGCAAAATGCCTCCAAATGATGTTTTTCGGTGTTTTAGCTGCTCCAACGCACGGGGAATGTGTTTTTATGCGGGGTAAACTCATTTTGGCAAAAAATTTTTAACCAAAATTTGACTTTTGCCTTGGGGGGTAAGCCACTTTATATTAAGGTATTTTACCCTGTTTTGGTCACTAGGGCATGGCAAAAGAGTCTCTTTATGCATTTTTGATCGTGAGTCGAGCTCGGAATCAGGCGTAGGGGCGTAAGCGTAGGGGCGTAGGGGCGTAGGGGCGTAGGGGGCGTAGGGGGCATAGGGGGCGTAGGGCGTAGGGGGCTTGGAAGGTTAGAGATGCGCGCACAGACTTACCTCGAGATGAATCCGAGCGACACTCTTGATAATATATGCATAAACAGACTCTTTTAGCACAGTCCCAGTGATACAAACCAGGTAGAATATTTTAAAAGGGGTATCCTGGTACCCCCAAAGTCAAAATTTTCAAAAAATATTTATTTTCCGTAAATGGTCTTCCGCCACCTAAAAACATGTTTTCTGTACGTTAAAGATGCTAAAACACACGAAAAGTGGTTAAAACCGCTTTTGGGAGGACTTTTTATACCGTACTCCGGCCCAACAACTGATACCTTGTTAGAAACAAGAGTCACAGGGCTTCCTGATAATATAAAAAATTTTAAAAAAGTTTATGCATTCTCAATTAAAAAAAGAAAAGGAGGCATATTTTCACAAAAAGGAGGCACTTTTTTGCCAAAAGAGGCATTTTCACGTATCGTCCAAAATTAATTCTTTTTAAAAATCTTCCTGATTTTTGTGAGATTAATAAACGCTGGGTTCTATTAGAGGACACCCGGCGATATATTTTGACTCACTTAGATTTGTTTTTGTCAACATCCGCGCTGATTTCTTCGGCCATTTCACTGGCTTCTTTCATCTCTTTTTGAAGCTGCTAAATTGTTTGTCACTTATTCAACCGCATCCAAACTATATAAATTTGCAACCTGAATTTTGAGTGAATGTTCCTTGAGACATGCACATAAAGGATCTTTGAAGTGTTCTATCTTGGTAAATTCAGGGAAATAGGGCAGTATGTCTTGTATTTGGATGGCTTTATTAGACTCTTTTAATAGGGCCAGGCAGGCTTTCATGTCTTCCTGGTTAGTCTCTATCATCTTCTTGGCTGTAATGAAATATAAAACATTGTAAAAAAACTATAAAAAGGTTAGCTGTAATCACAATTAACTGTAAAATTTGTTAACTGTGAAAACAGTTGCCTAATTTTCTCGAATAAAAGCTCCGGGCGTCTATTTTATGAATCCCCGGAAATCGAAAAAATTTCAGGTTGATCTAGAGATTGTTGGGTGTTTAACTAAAATTGGAAAAAGTCGAATGGGTAGAGCTCGTGGTAGTTAACACGGGAACGGGAACCTATGGCGACGAGATATTCCGGTAGGACCAATGTCCTAGACCATCATTTGGCAGAAACGTGACCACCCTTTCTGTTAAAAAAAGAGACTCGCTCTTTTTCGGCTTAGTAAAATACGTACTCTAGGGTCATTATGGGGCAAAAGGTCTATGGGCCTTCGTGTGAAATTTAAAAAAAAATTAAATTTTTTACCTTATCAAATAATGATCTAGGGCATTGGCCCTACCGGGATATCTCGTCACCACAGGTTCCCAGGGGGGTGTTAGGAAAATGCAATAGACATTCTTGCAAGATATTGACTCCGCCTTGAGATTCTGCCCTCCAAAAGGAGGGAAAGGGGTGTATTAGGGGCTGGGGTGGCTTAAATTAGAGGAAATACGGCAGCTAAAAGGATTAAATTTAACGGATACAGATAATACGGTAACTGAAAATAGATAACTGTAGCCTAAGTTAACAAATAATGCTGCCAATGAATAAAACCAACCGATTTCCAGCCAAACTTGTTTCCTCAGCTCTTCCCTGTCCCTGCGACCATCTGACTCGCTATAGTCTAAATCGTCTTCCAAAAAGCTGCTGCTATCAGAATCAGTGGTCATTTGCACCAAAAAGTCGTCTGAGTGCCTGTCTAAAAGTTGGTTCAGTTCTTTGGCACATTCGATTCCTAGCTCTACACTTATCTAAAATTCGCTTTTTCCATTAAACGATTTTTCGGTTTAAGCCTCTTGTGGAAAGTGTTTTTTTTTTAATTCAGTGATTTGCTTGTAGGTTCAAGTTCAATGTGGATAACCAAAAACGAAAAATTGTGCGTGCTTAGAGGTAGAGTCTAACTTAATCTAAAAAACCTACAGTCAAAGCCAATTTCACAGCATTATCATACTGCCCCAATATGCAATACAAGAATACACAGCACTCTGTCAATTCTGAAGTAAAATTACTAAATTATCAGTTATCAAAATCATACAGTTAAACTTCGTTATAGTGACACCACCTCGAGTTCGTTCACGCCTATGGTCCAACACCTTTTTCACCCAAATTTTAGGAAATTTCGGCAAGTTCTGTTTTGACAATCTGGTCCCAAATATCGCAAAGATTCCGATTTTGCCAATTTATTTTTAGAAACTTAACACTTTTTCGACTGCAAAAATTAAAACCTCATTATAGGGGCAGGAGAAGAATGTGCAAATTCAAATTGTGCTAAATCAAATTGGGCAAAATCAATTTGTGCAAATCCAGTCTGTGCCATCATTTGCAAGGATTTTTTATTGATAATTTACGATAATAATTTACGGCAAATGTTTTTTATATGTTATAACCTCGCTGCGTCATTTTGTTTCACCTGCTGTAATCTTTCAGTCATGGCAAACGAATATTGTCCTTGCAAATGATGGCACAAACTGAATTTGCACAAACTGAATTTGCACAAAATGAATTTGCACAAAATGAATTTGCACAAAATGAATTTGCACATTCTTCTCCTACCCCATTATTGTGACACCCTTTTTTTGAAAATGGCTAAAATTGAAAACACACTTCAAATTATGTATTTACCTCCTTAAATTATGTATTTACCTCCTCAAATTATGTATTTACCTCTTCCAGGTATTGATGGATCGATCCCATATGAATCCTCCTGTGCTCTAGTTGTGATCAGACGGAATTCCCTCCGCATGGTTCCGGTTTCTGCCTCAAGTTTGCTCTCCCACTGCGCTTACGAGGACGTGTCTCCAGCTGGTTCTTTATCGGTGCCTGCCATGGGTGAGTGGGAAAGGGTCTCCAATCTTCAGTTCCGTCTTCTGAAGTCAAGCTCGGCGATTCTCCAGTCTCTCCTTCTGCTGCCAATGTCGATTTTTCTCCAGTCCAGCCGTCTGCAGTTCAAGTGGATGAAGGTACGGAATCTCCAGTCTCCAATAGTAATCTCTTTGTGTCTAGTTCTATTATATCTTGTCCAGTTGTAAACCCATCCCCATTGTACCCGGGTGCTCCAATAAAGATACCAGTTCTTTGGAGTTAACACCTCCTTTGTTTACTCTTTGAAAACAGGATGTCACTGTAACGGAGTTTTGCTTTTTAGTGGAAAAAATCTTAGGTTTATGAAAAACAATTTCTATTGAAATCCTTGCAATACTTGGGACCAGGGTGTCAACACAGTACTTACCGAAATTTTAAAAACTGGAGTAAAAAGTGTCGCAACCTAGGCCGGAACGAACTTTGGGGTGTCACTATAACGAGGTTTGACTGCATCAAGCTTACTTTTCTCCACACATATCCTGAGTGCCATCTCCACATCATACGTGATTTTGGATCGCTTTTTGCCAAATTTCTTGAGATGGTCCAGCAAAGTTGTGGGTTTAAAGGTTGCATGTAGTTGCATATAAAAGTTATGAACTGTGGGATCTACTTTGGCAGAGCCTGGACCACCAACTACATGATCTAGGTAGTAGAATGTGGCGGCTAACTAAAAATTTAGAATTTAAAAGATTTATTACTAAAGTTTCTTAAACCCAACCACTTTAGGATCTAGCTTTTTGGGGAATCATATTTGTGTCAAAACACTTGTAGAATACAGGCAGTAGATGGGTAGGTTGCAGAATACGCTTGTTTTCTATCAATGCTTTGACCAATTCCATGGGCGTTTGGGTGATGAGTTCTGGGGCATATTTGTAGAAAAACTGAGCATTGGTTTGTTGAATTAAAACTTGCAGGACTTGCGTGTAGTTGCGCTGCAGAAGCAAGATTTTTAGAACCACGTCGTAATCTGAAAAAGTAAATTGATGGAATGACTAGTATAGTGAGTATTTGGAAAAGTGTGAATATTTCCTTGTTCTCACAGTTAACTATTAACTATGCGTACAGTTACCGTATTTCCTCTAGTGCTGTGGCGGCTCCCTAGACTTTGACAATCTATATGTCAGCCCAGAGTGAGTATTTTACAAAGTTTAATGTTGATAACCATAATAAAAAAATGGCATGAGTTCTACCGATTCCGCTTTTAGGATTTGGGTTTAAGGACCCTGTTTCTTCTCTATCATGGATAACAAATTCACAATATTTTCTAAACCATAAATGCAAGTAAAAAAATAATTCGAAAACATTATTGTGGTCCTGCGCACATTTGAACCTTTGAAATTGCTATAATAAGGAAGATACAGGGTCCTTTTTTTTCCTAAGCACCGAAAAATTTCAAGACCTACCCTACCTAGGTGTCCAAAAAATAAAGCGGCCGGCTGCCTTATTCAAGAAAATACGGTATCTGTACTCTAATAGTTAACTGAGTCCGTAGTTAAACAAGTTTACAATTAACTATTCTCACAGTTGTCAACGTT
This sequence comes from Ditylenchus weischeri, assembly GCA_029231635.1. Classification (NCBI taxonomy): domain Eukaryota; kingdom Metazoa; phylum Nematoda; class Chromadorea; order Rhabditida; family Anguinidae; genus Ditylenchus; species Ditylenchus weischeri. Next base: position 687 of record JAMRYI010001584.1, on the reverse strand, counting down.
TCCCAAAACCAACCTTTGAGTTTATTTGCCAAATGCAGTTGAGTCTCAAAGTCGACATGGGAGCTGATCATTCGGTAGACTGCTGGCCGGTTATTGTTGATCGACTCGTTGACAATAGCTCTGTTCAGAAAGCAATATAGTTCTTCACGCAACTTCTTAACTTCCGACTCTCTAGCCGTGATGGTGTCTTTGGTGGATGGGCTGCTTGCCTCAGCTCCAACCCCAGCCAATCCACCTCCTTCTTCTTGTGAATAATTTCTTCTAAGCTCTGCTAGTTCACCCAGTTGAATTTCTAGTAGCCAGATTACCAAAATGTCTCGGCGAACTTTGTCCTAAAAGGCAAAAAGTGTTAATTGCTACCTCACATGTCACAAAAACCCACTTCAGACCTATCCATTTTGTTGAGTTTAAGTTCTAGGTAGCGCTTTAACCCATTTCTGCTAGCTGAACCATCTTTCAGGAACTTGAGAACAATGGCTAAATGGCTCTAGTGAGAGGGCAAAAAGTTCAGCAGCAGCTTCATAGCTAAATACACACTGATGAAAAATAGGATATGTGTGGAGTGGCTTTCCCTTGAAATCAGTCAAAAATTGTAAAAGGTAAGAGAATATGATTTTGAAAACAAGAGAGGGCCGAGGCATATTTTTTGGCTGAGCACTGCTATAAATAATAAGGTTGGCCAATGAG
>JAMRYI010000666.1:0-89384 GCA_029231635.1 Ditylenchus weischeri | reverse complement strand
GTCAGGTCATGATTGAACGGGATCGTTGGCTAGCTGGAACAGGAATATTTGCCATTGACAATAGAAGCTAAGCCTGGTATGCCGTGAACAAGATGGATGCAGTGACGTGGTGGAAGGCTTGGTTTTCCGACACGCTCCTGTGTAAGGTGGTCCCAATGCTCCACAATGTAACAATATCTGCCGCTTCTACTGAACGAAACTGGTCGCTACTAGGAGGAATTCACACAAAGCTTCGAAATCGGTCAGTGATTTTATTATTTTTGTTTGAAATACTGACAATGATGATACTCTTTCTTTAGCATGCATGTCGATACCGTCAGCCAAGTGGTTTTTGTGAATCACAATCTTCAACTCGAATACGCGGATCTTTTCAAGAGGGTGCAGGAGCATGAGGATGAGCAAGAAGCAGAATAAATGGCTGAGAACTTGTCTGACCAATTTGATTTTTTAATGCAAGATATTGAGGAATAGTGTTTTTGAATGTATTTACGAGTAAGTTTCTGTCTATTCTTTGCATGTGGATGTCAAAATTAATACTATTTGCTACTGACAGCTTAAATTGTGAAAATGACCGAAAATGACGTCATTATAGAAAATGACCAGTCATGTATATGACCGCTTTAGGAAATGACCGGTCATTTCAACAACCCTAATTTTTAGTGAATTTTCCCGCTTTAAACTTCCTTGGATTTTTTCCGGAAAAATTCCCTTCTCCCAACCCTAGTTTTACCTGTTCGAATCTCTGTTTCCAACATATTTTTCAACCATCGTGTTCAGCGTGAAATTTCGCACCAAAACCACGTTGTTATATCGAATGTTAATGTTTTAATCAAGTACCAACTATGTGGGCTGTGGTTGCGTGCGTATGAATATGTGTGAATTCCAAGGACTAAAGTCCAATATCCCCTTTACTTAACAAACTTGAATATTTCTGTTCCATTCTCTATCGAATTTCGCTGCGAATAACTTTATGTAATTCATTAATGTAAAAGTCAATGAAAAAAGTCAGTTGTTTTCGATCAGTCTTTTTATTTTATTTTTGGTTTGCTAATGCGTTTTCTGTAGCTGGCACACCAGATTGCTGCAGAGCCTGGTCCATTTGGAGGATTGCTTGCAGGTGCATCTGCATTACACTTTTACATAAATTATCTCACAAATCAGGAAGTGCCTTACTTTTAAAGTCTTGTTGGACTCGAGTAAGCGCTCGTTTTCATCTTTCATGGTCTGCTCCAGCAGGCGCACTTCCTCTTCTTTGATCAGCCTCTCCTGGGCCAGCTGTTTTTGGAGGTGTTCCAGCTGAAATATATTTTTTTTTTATTTTTAATATTTTTCGTCATTTTTATTCTTTTTCGAAATCACCTGCAACCGTAGCAATAACGAAAAAAATCGCGAATTTCTGAAGAAATCATCGGATTAACAAATCCGCGGATACCAACTCGTTGCAATAAATAATTTATATCCGCGGATAAGTAAATCCACGGATATTTAAAAAATCTGTGGATTTTTTCAAAATATCTGCGGATTCTTCAAAAAAAATCCGGGGATTTGTTTCTCCGCAGATAGAAATTTTGGCGTTAGTGTCATATACTGAATTTTTTTTCCCAAATCACATTCGTGACCATTATTTAAGGGGCATGCTCGCCGCCGATGGGAAATTTTTGAAAGGCGGGTACCAGGTCGATTCGAAAAAGAATTATTTTGAAATGCAAACTTGTTGACCACACGATAAGTAACGTTAATCACTTTCAACTCTTAATAACATTGGTGGCTCAATGGTAAAGCGGCGGTCTGCTGTGAAGGAGTAGCGTAAAAACCGCTACGCAAAAACAGCTACAGCAAAAACAGCTACGGTAAAAACAGCTACAGTAAAAACAGCTACGGTAAAAACAGCTACGTAAAAACCGCTACGCAAAAACAGCTACACAAAAACAGGGATGACTGGGATGACAACTGGGATGACAAAATGTAACAATTTCGGACCTTGTTTGATTTAGAGGGGCCACCAATTTTTTTACTATATATTTTTTTAATTTTTAAACGTGATTGGTAAAATTGGTTTATTCTAGCATTTTTCTTCGACAACAAAATAACAACAAAGGGTTAACAACAAAATTAAATTTGTTCCGCTTTTATTCTGAGATATCTAACTCCACTTCTTCAGGAGCTGCGACAGCTGCCACCACGTGTCCCGGAGCCACCACCTCTTCTTCTTGTTGCTGAACTCCGACAAACTTGGCAAGATGGTTTTGCACGCGCCGGAGGAAAGACACCCTGTTGCGATCGAACACAAGGACGGCCATATAGCGCTCTAGCAATAACTTGATTTGACGATCAGACTGTTCCACTTTTTTTTCCTTGCATTGCGCAGCAGATCGGCAGGGTTGGCTTCATGTCTGAAATTATTCAAAGTTAAAAATCAAAATGAAAATAAATACCGGATATCCAGTTGAGCGGTAGCTTCCTCTTTATCCTTTAGCCGGAGCACAAATTGACTGAGAGGCATATTATTCCTTGAGAAACGCTTATTGAATTCATAATGCCAGCCCTCGATTGCATTATTAGTCCTTGGAGCGTCATTGATCACATTGATCACATCAAAAATTATTTCGCACAGAAGTGAATATCGGAGATTTTTTAATAGTGGCAATTTGAATACTGTAGCTGTTTTTGCTGTAGCTGTTTTCGTGTAGCTGTTTTTACGTAGCGGTTTTTAGTGTAGCTGTTTTTACGTAGCGGTTTTTAGTGTAGCTGTTTTTACGTAGCGGTTTTTACTGTAGCTGTTTTTACGTAGCGGTTTTTACTGGACACGGCTGTGAAAGTCGGTTGTCGGTTTGATTCCAATAGGAAGCTTTCTTTTTTTCCTTGACTTTTACTGAAATGCGACATTTTGGCGCTACTGTAATATACCCCCAAAATCGACCTACTGTCATATACCCCCCAATAATTTATTTTTCAACTTTTTTCTAAAATTATTTATAATTTATAAATTATGCAAAAAGAGACTAAGAAATTTATTGTAACACATTTTTTATTATCAAAAATAGTGTATTAGCTTAAGAAATTAACTGAAAGTAACAAAGGGACAAAGGGCTGTATTGGGAGGTGAAGGGTAAAAGTAGGGGCCGATTTTTTTTTCAATTCAGCTAGATTTCATGTTTTTATATTTCTGTCTTTTGTTATAATACAACTTTGAGGTAAGTATGGCTGAAAAGTTGAAATGTTGGGGTGAATGGGGGGAAATATGGCTGAAAAGGAGTACGGACACCATGCCCCAACCTTACTTTAGGCTTAGGTCTTAGGCTTAGCCTTTAGGCTTAGGCTTACTTTTCAGCAATGCTGACCCTAACTTTTCAACTTTTCAGTCATATTCAGAGGCAAGTATGACTGAAAAGTTGAAAAGTTGAGGTAAGAGACCTTCATCACTTATATTACTTTGCCAGATAATACTCAGTTTGGAATCCATACAAATAAGGAGGAGGGAATCATGCTCATTTTAAACACAAAATGAAATATATGTTTGGAACCTCTGTAAATCATATATACGGATATGTCTGTGAGTCTGTATTTAAATTGAATTGTAGTGCTGAAAATTTGCATGTGTTTGATGCTTTTCTTGATTATATTTCCATCTAAATATTCTACTGCTGAATTTATGTAATCATACAAACTTTTAAACTGTAATTAGGAATTCAAATAAGTAAACAGTTTTTATGTGTAAAAAACAAGCAGACTTTATTTTACAAAAAAGTGGCCCCTGTATTATTCCCTTCCCCTCCCAATACAGCCCATAATCCCTTTTAAATTGCTTTTCTGGTCCTATTATGGCAAAATTATTGTATGAAAATGGTTTTTGGACACTCCTAAAAAGTCGAGGGTGGCTAGATATATGGCAGTAGCTTCGACATTTTAATTATCGTTTGAATTAAACTGATACCCGCATTTCAAAATATTCCTATCGGTGGCGAGCATGCCCACTTGAAGGGGCATGCTCCTTTAAAGGGGCACTGCCGGTTAAAGGGACAAATAAGAGGTAACATATTCAAAAAGCACACTATCAAATACTAAAGATTTTTAAAGTGGTTTCTGGAATTGAGGCCTACCGCATATAGAAACTATGGTATACATGCTTTTTTCATGCATCCAAAGACACTTTCGAAGATCTTACATCACAGGTATGTGTGTGTGCGCATCCCAACTCCAAGCTCATAAGAGGGCGTACAGGCTGACCTGCGAGATAAATTGAATCCAAGCAAAACTCTTGATCAAAAATGCATATGGAGGCCCTTTTCGCCACGACTAATGTTGAAAAACGAAGAAAAACAGTCGAAAAGGCAAATTTCAATAGTGGCCCTTATTATTCTTCATCATTCACAATACGGCTTTTTTTACCTATAAAATGTTTTTCTAGGATTATTATGGCAAAATAACTACCTAAAGGGGTATGCCCGTCGCCGATGGGCATATTTTGAAAGGCGGGTACCAGGTCAATTCAAACGAGAATTAAGAGGCGAAGAAAAATTATGCACCCAATGGGAATCGAACCGACCAGTAATTCTCACACTAATCGGCCACTTTACCACTAGGCCAACGATGCTGTGCAGTAAAGAAAAAAAGAAAGAAATATTATAAAGAAAAAACACTTTTGGTAACAAAAAATTTTTTTCTGCGACAACTCTTTTCTGCGACAAAATTAGGTTTTTCGGCGACAATAATAAGTTTTCCCCGTTTTTAATTAATTATGACCGCAAAAAAACTAAACAAATTTGGGTTCTATGCGACAATCCGATGCCAAAATATGCCTTGGTCCCCCTGTTGTTTTTTTTTCGAGAATATGCCTTAGTCCCCTGATGTTTTAAGAAATTCAATGTTTTCAGATTTTTATTCTTACAATAATTTTCGAATTTGGCAGAAAAAACAACAGGGTGACCAAGGCATATTTTGGCATCGGATTGTCGTATAGATCCCAAATTTGTATCTAAAAATAATTCTGTTTTGAATTCACCTATTCACAAATATTCCCATCGGCAGCGGGCGTGCCTCTTTAAAAATAGTTTAGGAACAGTTCTACAACAGAAAAAAATTATATTTCTAGCCTCCTAACAAGCAGGCTAGAAAAAGTTTTCGGATATATTTCAAAAAATTCGCGGATTTTTCGTTATTGCTACGGAGCTGACTAAGAGGCCGGCCTCCAAAATTTCAAATGTAATATATTGGGCCACCTTTTCAGTCAAATCAGCGTTTTTCTGCTTCTCCTCGTCCCTCTCCACCACCGCTTCTGACTGTTGCCTCTCTACCAGAATAGCTTTGCGAATGCCATAAGCTATTGCACTCTCCAGCAGACCTATTTAGCAAAAATATTAGTCAAAATACTTCAAATTTGCTAACCTTGAAAAGAGAGTATGGTCAAACGTATTTCGTCCCTAACCCTCAACAACATCAGCCCTCTTTCAGCACAATTGATAGTCACTTGTCTGATCAGTTCGTCTAAATAAGTGGCAGAGGTCAGGTCTGAGCTAAGAAATTTGGGTGCTAGTATAGAGTAAACCCCATACCTCAACCCCCGATACGATAAACGATAAAAAAAAAGTTATTTTTGGACAGTTTTCTACATAAAAAATGAATTTTTTGAAAAAAAAAGTTTTTGACCAAAATGTGACTTTTTTTCTTGAGGGACCAAGGTAAATCACCCTGAAAGGGTATCCACATACCTTAGAAGATAGTATTTGAACATAGTGTCGTTGACTGGGGCCTACTGTATAAAAAAACTCTGCTATGCATTCTTTTTTAACGCACCCAGAGTACCTTTGAAACTGGTTCGGAATGTGGACCCCAAATATTTTGGTCAAAAACGAAAGAGTCCAAGCAGATTCAATGCCTTCAGATGATCCATATTACCTAAAAATAAGCAAATAATAGTCAAAACAAAGGAAACAAATGATAGAGAAATAACACATTAGCCGCCATGAACACAAAAACAAAGACAGAAAATGACTGACTGCGGATGCCTAAGCGTAAGCCAACCCCCGCATAAGCCAAAAATATGAAAAAAATTTGAAAAAAATCCTAGATACGAGAAACGTTTATATGCCAAACAAATTTGCCAATATGAAATGATTCACAATTTCAATGAATTCCTGATATTTTTTGACCAAAATATTTGGGGTCCACATTCCGAACCAGTTTCAAAGGTACTCTGGGTGCGTTAAAAAAGAATGCATAGCAGAGTTTTTTTATACAGTAGGCCCCAGTCAACGACACTATGTTCAAATACTATCTTCTAAGGTATGTGGATACCCTTTCAGGGTGATTTACCTTGGTCCCTCAAGAAAAAAAGTCACATTTTGGTCAAAAACTTTTTTTTTCAAAAAATTCATTTTTTATGTAGAAAACTGTCCAAAAATAACTTTTTTTTTATCGTTTATCGTATCGGGGTTGAGGTATGGGGTTTATTCTATTATTCTATTCTTCTTTCGAGTGACTTGTGTCTAACTTATATGGGTGTGCGCATCTCAACCCTAAGCCACCAAAGCGCCTGCGCCCCCGAAGGGAACGCAGGGGGCTTGATGGGTTAGAGATGCGCACTTTCATTTACTTTAGACATGATTCCGAGCAAGACTCTTGTTCAAAAATGCATATAGAGACCCTTTTTGCCAAGCTCCAGTGACCAAAATGGGGGAGAATACCTTAATATAAGATGACAAGGGACCACAGGCGCCTATCGGCGCCTCTATAGTATTTCGAAATTTCGATAGTGCATTCATCGTGAAAAACTACGCGTCTATCTACGTCTACGTTCTTTTCGAGACATCGCAAAAATGGCCATCGTTGGAAGCAGAAAAACCATCCTCCAGGCCTACCCCAAAATCCTCCAACTCCAATTTTGAGGGACCACAAAAGTTTTTCTTTTTCGAAGACATTTTCCTGGGTCTCGGCATAAAAAGACGCTGAATTGTCTGAAGTTTGGGGTTCCGTCGAGACATTGCCGAAAATAATCGGAAAAATAAGCAAAAATGGCCTGAATGTGGTCAAAATGTCCATTAAAAAGTAGGACGGACACATGCCAAATACTATATAGAGATATACCTTGGTCCCCCCCCCAAAGTCACATTTTGGTCAAAATTTCTTTCAAAAAATCCATTTTTTATGTCGAAAACTGTTCAAAAATAACTTTTTTATCGTTTCAAGCATATAGAAATTACTTAGGAGTCGTTTAAACATGATATACGAATTATTAAAAAATGCGTCCGCCCCACCGCCTTCCCCAACACCAGTTATGTACGGGCTTGGCCGGCACCTGTCTTTTACTGGTCGGGGCCAAGGGCTGACTGGCCGCTCAATAAATGGCAGGTCACCCTGGCCTTTTTGGAGGTAGCCTATCCGCTGCAATATTTTTTGGGTTGAGCGTTATAGTTCAATTGCAGTTCAAATTCCAAGATTACCCACCAAACAACTGGTCATATATCTGCCGTCTAATGGGACATATGCCAAAGGTTTTTGCTTTTCGAGTCTGCAACTCTGTCTCAAATTTGTCCTCCAAAGCCAGCAAATCCAGGCTATAACCAATAGAAAGTAATCAAAACGTGATAATCAAAACAAGGTACCGTGTAGCTGGAACAGTGGATGCCCTCTCCAACCATGTTTGTCCTTTATGGTCACTTTTTCTGCAGTAAATTTTCTTGTTTAGTCTAGATTTTTTTATAACAGTTTCATCGGCTAAACTATACAATCTTGAACTCGCTCAAAATCAACTTTTAATTGCTTTTTTGATGTTTCAAGAGTGAAAACGTGCAAAAAACATGTTTTTAGGACGCGGACGGCCATTTCTAGATAAAAAAAAATTTTGGCTAAAAATCGAATTTTGCCTTGGGGGCCGAGGCAAACCAACCTGAAAGGGTACATAAATACCCTAAAACAGGGCTCCCAAATCAAAATTTTGAAAAAAAAGATATTTAGGGTATTTTGGGGAAAATGGCCAGTGCTCATTGCTCTTTTGACCACCGAAAATAAGATTTCAACGTAAAATTTGGAAAAAAAATAAGATTTGGGGTCCCAAAATAAGGACAAATCTTATTAATAAGGACATTTGGGAGCCCTGCCCTAAAAATTTGGTTACCCCGAAGAGGGCGCAGGGGGGCTTGATTGGTTAGAGATGCGCGCACTCACTTGCCTTAGACATTATTCCGAGCAAGACTCTTGACCAAAATTGTATATAAAAACCTTTTTGCCCAGCTCAAGTGACCAAAAATACCCTTAACCCATATCTGCGACGTACATTTTGATGGTTTGGTTCTCGCCGATTTTTCAACCTTTATGAGCTGCAATGGGGGGGCGTTGGTATTCTATACTAGCGCCGAAAATTCAAATTCGTTTTCTTAGCATTCTGTTTTTACTTATTTTTTTCTAACAATCATCAAAAAAAGTTTTTACTCAAAAGATAGCTCAGACAATATGCTACATTTTGAGTGGTGGCTTGGTCAGATATTATGCACAAAAAGTGTGTCAAAAAACAGAGGACAAAAACCCCATTTCCGAAAATTGTTAAAATCTGGCGGTATGATGATTTACAACCTTCAATATAAAATTTTGATGAATACATGTTTATCGTATTATTTGTAAGTTTCGTAGTATTTATATATTTTACCCACCCGAACCGCAAATCCTGTGGTGGGTACCCTAGCATCTGGATGACCTAAAAAATAAAAATAAATTTGAAATTAAAAAACAAACTATTTTTCCTAACTCAAAATTCTGTGAGATAATTGGGTTTGTTAAGACCAAAATGTGATCTTACCCTCCCGAACCCCGGAAGGGTACCTCGGATGTCCACCTGAATGACCTGAAAATCGTGTGAGAAAACCTCTTTGACAGAACCAAAGATGCGAGTTTAGGCATCTAAACCTCAAAGCCCAATCATGCTATATAATACGAAATCGTGCCAGAAAACTTGTTCAGTAGGTCAATAGGTAAAATATGTTCAATAGGTGGATATCCAACTCGCTGCCCCGAATTTTTTTTGGGTACGGGTGGGTGAAATCGAGTAGTACTATCAAACCCAACTCCCTATACGATTTTACGTCAGCATTAAAGTTTTATTTTTCGTTTTGACTAAGAAAAATTGCGGCCATCCAGGTGGATATCCACCTGACCCGAGAGGTACCCTTCCGGGGTTCGGGAGGATAAAATCGCATTTGGTCCTGACAGACCCAATTTTACACAGAATTTTGAATGAGGAAAAATAGTTTTCTAAAAATTTTCATTTTTCAGGTCATCCAGGTGGATATCCATCTGAGCCTAGGGTACCCAGCCCAGGATTTGGGGTCGGGGCAGACAAAATCATAACTTCAGTCCTAACAAAGCCAATTTCTAACAGAATTATAGGTTAAGAAAAATAGTTTGTTTATAAATTAGACTGACTTTTCATTTTTCAAGTCCTCAAGAATCGACCTGAGCACAAGGTACCCACCTCCAGGTTTTGGGGTTCGGTGTGTGGTATCGAAAAAAAAACTTGAAAACTTAGTGAATACACTGAAATTGCCTTTTCAGAAAAGCAATTTTGCGAATGTGGAAATTTGAGCAAAGAAAGCTTCAAAAACTTACTGGTTTTCAATCCTACACTTGGGGAAGTCAAGAGGTTGTGAAATTGAAGTTTGTGAAAAAGCAGTTTTGTGAAATAGCGAGTTTGTGAATCATCATACCGCCTAGAATCTATCATCGTACCGTTCTTTGTTTTTATGCTTTTTAGACAAAAAATGGTAACACTATAGAACCCCCAGCCAGCGCAAAATTTACTTATACCGAAGGGGGAGGGACCTGTCTCATATTGATTCTAGTGCTCTGAAACGGCATGGAAACACTTTGGTTTCTGAAAAATCGAAAAAAAAAATTTCGGTTTGCCTTGGTCCCCCAGGGTGATGAAACTAGAAAAATTCCAAAACAATTGTTTTTTAAATTCCCGCCAAAACATTTTTAAAGGGAATAAGGGTTGTATTGGGAGGGGAAGGGAATAAAAAGGGGCCACTTTCATGGCAAAACGATAAAAAAGTACATTTAAGACTATTTAGACTGTCTAACCATGTTTTTCAACATGGGCCGTGGCAAAAAGAGACTCTATATGCATTTTTTGATCAAGAGTCTTTCTCGGAATCATGTCTAAGATAAGTGAGTATGCGCATCCCAAACTCTCAAGCACCCGAAGGGGGCGCAGGGGGCATGGAGTTGGGATGCGCACACCCACATACCGTAGACACAAATCATTCGAAAAAGACTCTGACTTCTATAGTCTAGCCAAAAAAATTATCTTTGTAAATTTAGGCCAGTTAACGTTGAGACGGGCTCGAATTTATGTCCCAGGCTACAAAAAACGTGAAATCAAAGAAGGCCGCAAAAGGCGCGAAATTGAAATAACACGGAAAAAGCCTAGGCAGCAACAAATTTGCTGATTTTTGGACTACTTTATCTTATGAGTTGCTGCCTTGTTTTTGTATCAAAATGATGTGCAGTTTCTGCGCTTTCTAATACAGTCAAGTTCTCAGAAACAAACGGTGATTTTTTTTTCATGCATAAAAGAATAAACTGAATTTTCTATTTGAAATATTTTTTCGAAAAGTGCTAATATTTTGCATGTTATACGGCCATTTACACGAGTAACCTTGTATTCATTTCAAAGCTCGTTCAATGCTGCACCAGATAGATGTTTCAGCTGCGCAAAATCGCTCTCTTAAAAAAAATACAATCAAATAAGTAAAACAACTCGAAAGTGTCCGATTTCCAACAACCAACCCGTGAAGGCTCCATGGTAAGAGCACTTTTTGAGAGAATTTTTTTCTCCTATGTTGTTCAGCGTGAATTTCTGAACAAAACGCTCGCATTAGTACAAACCGGCTTTTAAGTGTTAAGGAAAAAAAAGAAATTTTTAGACTGAGTATCGAACCAGCGAGCTGAACACAGGAAACCTGAGACGATACCACTGCTCCATGCTAACACAACTTTCCTGACTGATGTATTTTGTTTATATTTTTGTATATATTTTTGCGAATTTCAATATGGAATTTGTCGGCCTGGACAACTCCACGGCACGTGCTGCTTTTCAACCAGTAATAAGCTTAGGTTTAGGCTATCTTTTGTGTTTTCCTGTGTAAGATTGCTAAAATCGATATACCGTATTTCCTCTAATTAAAGACACCCCCTCCTGTTATAGCCCCCCCCCTCCTTAAGAGGGTAGTACCTTATTTCCTCTAATAGAAGGCCCCCTCCTAATAAAAGGCCCCCTTCTAGTAGTAGGCCCCCTAGATGTTGATTGCCCCCTAGAAGATCAAATTACCTACACCTTGCAAAAAATGTGAAAAAAAACTAGGGTTGGTTGGTCATTTTATCAATAAACAATAACAATTTTCATCAAAGTTAAACGAATCAACATCAAAGTTTTTTGGAGTTTGAGAGTTGACTGTCTATCAAGAATTGACTGTAAAGTGAGAGTTGACTGTGTAATGACAGTTGACCGACAGCATCTTTTTGAAGGAATCAACTGTGGCATTTTTAACCATAATTTACTTGCCGGTTAAAAATATCAAATGGCCAATCAAAAAACCGGTCAATTAACCCACTAAAAACCGGTTAAAAACCATCATCCAACCCCAGAAAAACCTTTTTTTTTGAATTTGCAAAGAAGACGGAGATAACGGATATGTAAGCGACAAATCCCTATATCAAAATCTGATTTTGTTTGTTTTGTGTGTAAACTTCTCTCGTTGTGTAAATAAATATTTGATGGATCATTGTATTATTCCGATAAAAAAATTCGCAATCAACTAGACAAGGGTCTTTGTGGACGAATTTTCGTCGGCTCCGAAAGGTCGAAAAACACAAGGAACCTCCAATAGAAGGCCCCTTTAGAGCATGAGTGAAAAATATAAGGCCTGGGCCTTCTATTAGAGGAAATACGATATAAAAATAGAGCCTCGTCTATAATAGAACCCCCCCCCTTTGGGGGAAAAAGCTTAATTATAGTTTTTTTAATAAAAAAATTACCAAAACTTATTAATACCTGGGAGGCAGAATGCAATCCATAATGTTCTGCAGATGTTTGTCCGGATTAATGGGTGGCAAAGAACATTCGGCAGCCTTGACAAAGTCTATCTTAGGCTCTTCTTCGCCCACTAATTCGGGGTTATTGCGCTGCACAAACGTCTTCTCAATACGTGACATTGCCGAAAAGCAGTCAATAAACAAGCAAAAAAAGTTTTGCAGCTTTTGAAAAATCTATCCTAATAAACATATATAAATGCCTTTTTAAAATGTGTGTGCATTTGACCAGAGTGGTGTGTGTATTAAAGCTTAATCGAGCAAAAATTTTGCTTGAACCACCCTTATAAGAAAGACTTCAAGAGAATTTATTTATTTATTTAACTTTAATAAAATTTCATTTTTCAATAGTTGCCTAGTAGTATCAGCAAAAAAAATATATATTACATAACCACAGGTTTTCAAAGTCAACAAAAAGAAAGTTTTGAAAATTTGAATAAATTTAGCGGGAAATTGAAAATTTCTTCAAATTTGACTGAAAAACGAGCTCATAACTCTGGACTTCGAATGCCTTCTAATTACAGTGTAAAGATTTTCTCCAAATTTATAGAAGAGATTCAGGGCTGAATTTGGGACAAAAACCAGTAATTAAGACGTTTTAGTTTAAATTTCAAAATTTGCTTATCCTCAAAATTTTCTTATCCACATTTTAACAGACAAGACGACAACAGACGCCAGAATCCACCCCTTTACGACTACACCATGTAGTAATAACCATACGCTCCCCACTTTTTGCTGTTTTGCAAGACCGTGATTGAATTTAAAACAATTTATTACATTTTGCTGCGAATAACAGTTTACACAAAAATTTACAAGACTTGTGACTAAATCTAATATAAACAGATGCATAGACAAACAAATTCGTGTAATTATATCATGACTATTTGGCAGCTAGTTCGGAATGTCGCTTGTTCTCAGCAATTGCACTTAGTTGATAGCTGGAAGCGTGATGGAGATCGGAAGATGAGATCATGTCCTCAAAAGCCAACATAAAATAAGGTTTTGTTGTTAAAATTAGAGCTGGGATATTCGCGCGAATATTGAAATGGCCGCGAATATTCGTGAATATTCGCGCGAAAATATTCGGAATTTTCGCGAATATTGTCTTACTACTTTTGCAAACTGTGCTACAGTCAACTATCCCAATACAGTCAACTCTCAGTCAACAATACAGTCAACCATCACAATACAGTCAACTCTTAGTCAACAATACATTGTCTTACTACTATTGCAAACTGAGCTACAGTCAACAATCCCAATACAGTCAACTCTCAGTCAACAATACATTGTCTTACTACTATTGCAAACTGAGCTACAGTCAACAATCCCAATACAGTCAACTCTCAGTCAACAATACATTGTCTTACTATTATTGCAAACTGAGCTACAGTCAACAATCCCAATACAGTCAACTCTCAGTCAACAATACAGTCAACCATCACAATACAGTCAACTCTTAGTCAACAATACATTGTCTTACTACTATTGCAAACTGAGCTACAGTCAACAATCCCAATACAGTCAACTCTCAGTCAACAATACATTGTCTTACTACTATTGCAAACTGAGCTACAGTTAACTATCCCAATACAGTCAACTCTCAGTCAACAATACAGTCAACCATCACAATACAGTCAACTCTTAGTCAACAATACATTGTCTTACTACTATTGCAAACTGAGCTACAGTTAACTATCCCAATACAGTCAACTCTTAGTCAACAATACATTGTCTTACTACTATTGCAAACTAAGCTACAGTTAACTATCCCAATACAGTCAACTCTTAGTCAACAATACATTGTCTTACTACTATTGCAAACTGAGCTACAGTCAACAATCCCAATACAGTCAACTCTCAGTCAACAATACATTGTCTTACTACTATTGCAAACTAAGCTACAGTTAACTATCCCAATACAGTCAACTCTTAGTCAACAATACATTGTCTTACTACTATTGCAAACTAAGCTACAGTTAACTATCCCAATACAGTCAACTCTTAGTCAACAATACATTGTCTTACTACTATTGCAAACTGAGCTACAGTCAACAATCCCAATACAGTCAACTCTCAGTCAACAATACATTGTCTTACTACTATTGCAAACTAAGCTACAGTTAACTATCCCAATACAGTCAACTCTTAGTCAACAATACATTGTCTTACTACTATTGCAAACTAAGCTACAGTTAACTATCCCAATACAGTCAACTCTCAGTCAACAATACATTGTCTTACTACTATTGCAAACTGAGCTACAGTTAACTATCCCAATACAGTCAACTCTCAGTCAACAATACATTGTCTTACTACTATTGCAAACTGAGCTACAGTCAACAATCCCAATACAGTCAACTCTCAGTCAACAATACATTGTCTTACTATTATTGCAAACTGAGCTACAGTCAACAATCCCAATACAGTCAACTCTCAGTCAACAATACAGTCAACCATCACAATACAGTCAACTCTTAGTCAACAATACATTGTCTTACTACTATTGCAAACTAAGCTACAGTTAACTATCCCAATACAGTCAACTCTTAGTCAACAATACATTGTCTTACTACTATTGCAAACTGAGCTACAGTCAACAATCCCAATACAGTCAACTCTCAGTCAACAATACATTGTCTTACTACTATTGCAAACTAAGCTACAGTTAACTATCCCAATACAGTCAACTCTTAGTCAACAATACATTGTCTTACTACTATTGCAAACTAAGCTACAGTTAACTATCCCAATACAGTCAACTCTCAGTCAACAATACATTGTCTTACTACTATTGCAAACTGAGCTACAGTCAACAATCCCAATACAGTCAACTCTCAGTCAACAATACATTGTCTTACTACTATTGCAAACTGAGCTACAGTCAACAATCCCAATACAGTCAACTCTCAGTCAACAATACATTGTCTTACTATTATTGCAAACTGAGCTACAGTCAACAATCCCAATACAGTCAACTCTCAGTCAACAATACAGTCAACCATCACAATACAGTCAACTCTTAGTCAACAATACATTGTCTTACTACTATTGCAAACTGAGCTACAGTCAACAATCCCAATACAGTCAACTCTCAGTCAACAATACATTGTCTTACTACTATTGCAAACTGAGCTACAGTCAACAATCCCAATACAGTCAACTCTCAGTCAACAATACATTGTCTTACTACTATTGCAAACTGAGCTACAGTCAACTATCCCAATACAGTCAACTCTCAGTCAACAATACAGTCAACCATCACAATACAGTCAACTCTTAGTCAACAATACATTGTCTTACTACTATTGCAAACTGAGCTACAGTCAACAATCCCAATACAGTCAACTCTCAGTCAACAATACATTGTCTTACTACTATTGCAAACTGAGCTACAGTTAACTATCCCAATACAGTCAACTCTCAGTCAACAATACAGTCAACCATCACAATACAGTCAACTCTTAGTCAACAATACATTGTCTTACTACTATTGCAAACTGAGCTACAGTTAACTATCCCAATACAGTCAACTCTTAGTCAACAATACATTGTCTTACTACTATTGCAAACTAAGCTACAGTTAACTATCCCAATACAGTCAACTCTTAGTCAACAATACATTGTCTTACTACTATTGCAAACTGAGCTACAGTCAACAATCCCAATACAGTCAACTCTCAGTCAACAATACATTGTCTTACTACTATTGCAAACTAAGCTACAGTTAACTATCCCAATACAGTCAACTCTTAGTCAACAATACATTGTCTTACTACTATTGCAAACTAAGCTACAGTTAACTATCCCAATACAGTCAACTCTCAGTCAACAATACATTGTCTTACTACTATTGCAAACTGAGCTACAGTTAACTATCCCAATACAGTCAACTCTCAGTCAACAATACATTGTCTTACTACTATTGCAAACTGAGCTACAGTTAACTATCCCAATACAGTCAACTCTCAGTCAACAATACATTGTCTTACTACTATTGCAAACTGAGCTACAGTTAACTATCCCAATACAGTCAACTCTCAGTCAACAATACATTGTCTTACTACTATTGCAAACTGAGCTACAGTCAACAATCCCAATACAGTCAACTCTCAGTCAACAATACATTGTCTTACTACTATTGCAAACTGAGCTACAGTTAACTATCCCAATACAGTCAACTCTCAGTCAACAATACAGTTGTTTTGAATGTTCGCACTGCGAACATTGCTCCCAAATATTCGCGAATATTCGCCCGAATATTCAGATCGGACAACCCTAGTTAATATAACAAAAAATACCAAGTTAATATGAGTGTTTTGCAAGGATTTTGACGCGGGAATTTGAATATTAGTCACATGGCCCATATTGTTCATTGGCGTAGTGCTCATCTCAGCCGGGTTATTCTCGTGGTCGGAGAAGGTGCCGCTGGTTGTAGTAGATGTTGAGAGTCTCCTTCCTAGCAGCAATTGTGTGGCGGAGGAGGGCACGCTGGTTTCTGTAGGAGATGACGGATTATTACCATTAGCATCAGATGTCGAGGTGAAACTGAAAACAAATTTTTGCAGCAAGTAGTATGTTGGGTACGTTCAGCGTATTCCCCCTTCATACTCAATTTTAAGTACCCAACATACTACTCAGCACGGTAGAAAAAAGCGATCCGTATTTTTTTTTCTACTCTGCTTACTGCAATAATTTTTTTTGACCTAGAAATAAGCCTGTAAAGTGTTAGATACAACACTAAAAAGCTATGTTAATATTCAGTAGCTCAATATTTTCGGTAATTTTCAACGTTTTAATTTTCAATTCATCAATTTTAAAAGTTTGGTATTCAAGGCTCATATTTTTTTTGGTTCTGTTACTAACAAAAACATCCTGAAGTCGGCAAAGAAAAATTTTCCGAAATTTTAATTTTTTGCCTTAGTCTCCTTTTTGAATCAAAAAAGACAAAATTTTCAAATCTCCGATAAAAAAATAATTTTGCATTTGTTATTATCAAAGATTTACTATCACGGAAAAGAGTTTAAAAATTGCTAAAAACACCAAAATTCAAAAATCTTGACTTATTTAGACTGTATGATGTAGTAGTATGGCATAAAAAAGTCAAAATTTTTAAAATTTTGACTTTTTCATTAGAAAATCGACCAAAAAATGCGAGCCTTAATACCACGATTTAAAAATTTCTGTAATTAGGTTAAAAATAATTGAAGTTCTAAAATAAATTAATATCACGGCGCCCTTTTACTAGACTACTCAGTATACCGGTTTCACGAAAATATATTTCAAGCGATCGAAATCCTAACAAACAAACCTTTCAGTGGACAACCCAGAGCCATCTTCCACCGCTGATGTGCTTGACCTACTGGACACGTTGCTGCTTTCCGAAGTCCATGACTGAGGCCTTTGGTGTTGCTGTAGAGCAAAACCATTCTGATTGTTGGTGTAATTGTTGGGTCTTGATTGAGCATAGAAGGACTGGCTAATAGAAGGATCATTGACTGTGCCATTGAGCTGTTGAGCACGAAGGACTGTGAGACGAGAAAGTCTTTCTATCCACTTGGCACGCATCTTTTCGTCAGCTGTTTGAATGGCATATCCGTCGTTTCGATTATCGTCCCACAGTTCAAAGCGATCGGCAGAAGATTTTGAGCACTCAGCAAAACCAAGACTGTGCATCTGAAAAAATTGAAATGATAGGATAAAAAATGGCATGCCTGTTTCTAGTAGCAATATTTTTCTATCCAAAAAAGTTGGGCACCAAGTGAATTTATAAAAAATTATTTGTGAATTTAAATCTTTTTCAGGAATAAGAAATAAAAAACACAATTGTAACATAGTGTCATCTATTCCTTTATATAAAATAATTTGTTTTTATTCAAGAATTTTATTGTGAAGAACCCTAATATGCAAAATTTACTCAAGAATACGAATCACAGCCTAAAGTTCGGAATCTGTGTTGTGCTCAAAAACGTGTTTTGACCACTTTTTCAGTCGTTTTAGCATGATTAAAGTGTAGAAAAAGAGTTTTTAGGGGGGCTCGATAATTTTTTTAAGAAAATTTTTTGTTCGAAAATTGACTTTTTGACCAAAATTTTCATTTTTTCATTTTTGAAGTCTTAAATTTTCGTCAAAAAGTCAATTTTCGGTCAAAAAATTTTTTTTTTGAAAAATTATCGAGCCACACCTAAAAACTCTTTCTCTACACTCTAATCATGCTAAAACGACTGAAAAAGTAGTCAAAACACGTTTCTGGGCACAACACAGATAACGAATTCCTGCCGAATCACAAAGCAGAATTTGGAAAAAAATGGATCAATAAATGTAGCGACTGATGACTGAAAAATAGCGACTAATGGCTGAAATCTGGCGACTAATTTTCACAAAACTGATTTTTTCAGTAATTTTTTAATTTTTAGTGTTTCCTAAAAGCAAATCGGGGTCATAGAACACAAAAAACATTGAAACACGAGACATCTTCCTTGCTCATCGACTTATTCCATGCTAAACCACTCTTTCACAGCTGTCCACTCGCGCGCTGTCCAATCTCTTGCGGTTGCATCTGTAAGTGATGTTTTTTGTGTACTATGACCCCGATTTGCTTTTAGGAAACACTAAAAATTAAAAAATGACTGAAAAAATCAGTTTTGTGAAAATTAGTCGCCAGATTTCGACCATTAGTCGCTAAATTTCCTAATTTAAAGGCAAATTCGAATTACCGTATTTATTCTAATAGAACGACACCCCCTAATTCAAAAAACGTTTTTTACCCACTTTTGACAATTTCTCTCAATCAAGTTGCTACTCATTTGGTAGCTCATCTCACTAGCTACAAATTGGGCGGTAACTTGCCTGAGAATAGTCTTGAAAAAGGGTTAAAAACACAATGCCAAGAACACGATTTTCAACGAGAGGGGTGTCGTTTTATTAGAATAAATACGGCAGTCGGCAGATTTAAGTAATTTGTCGCTATTTTTCAGTCATTAGCCGCTACATTTCAGTTACAACCGAAAAAAGTTGGTCACCAAGATATGACCACAAGTTGAATGGTGCTTTTCATTTTTTTATTTTATTTTTTATCCGAGTCTAACTCATGGTCATATCTCAGTGATAATTTTTTTTTAATTCTGCTTCGTGATTTAGAGTCCTGAATAGATTTTGCAAATAGTGGTGCTTACAAATGGCTACTTTTAAATGAAATTAAAAAAAAATTGTTTTGCAAAAAACCGCCAAGTACTGTTTTGTGTCGTACATCGTGGGTACGAAATACGAAAAGACTAGGCTACTAGGCACCAGTAGGGTTAAAGGGGGGACTTTACATAGGCACAGGGTGGCCATATCATTTTTTGGAAAAGAGGGCATGCGATCACAGAAAAGGGCATTTACAAGTAAAAATTTTGAAAAAAGGGCATCATGAATATTTCTACTACGCAACACTTAAACTAGTTCAACATGCAAAAAATTGCACAAAACGACACTTTCAGAATTTTAATCACAACAAGTAAGGCATTCCGTTCATGTAGAATTTTTACTCCATTTTGCAATTATGTGCCCTTTTTTGTCAAATAAAAAAGGGCGAAAATTTCAAAAAAAGGGCATTTGCCCTTCAAAAAGGGCATTATGGCCACCCTGCATAGGCATCGCCTAAGTCAGAGGTTTGACTACCACTGGCTGCACACCTTATTTTTTACCTCCTTTTATTTACAAGTTTGGTGTCAAAATGATCCTCACACTCTTAGCTATCCAATAAAATTATCAGCGCAGGCTTTTACACTTACTAGAGGTGATTTACGGGCTCAAATGGCCGAAATTCCCGAAAATTGATGTTTTTTTAGGTTTTTCTTTGACTGGGTTGGTTAATATTTTCTGACTTTTTTGTACAAGTCACACGTTTCATATACGAAAATGTAGCCAAGATTCTGGGTTTTCATTGAGCTATTATACAGAGAGAAAAAAAACTCGAGTCGTGATTAAAATTTGAAAAACATTCAACAATACCCAGCTCCGTGCCAGCCTACCCAAGGCTGTCCTAGAATTATTCAGTATTATGTTTGGAACCGACTTCTTTTTGCAATTTAAATTTACATGATCATTTACAACCTTATACTCAAAATGTAGCTCTGCTTCTTGGCGTCATTTTCGGTAAATAGTTGCAAATGATCATGTAAATTAAAATTGTGAAAAAAACATCTGTTCCAAGATAATACCTACATCTTACCCCTCAAAAGTACTCTTTACATCCTTGGTCAAACCTTCGCAAGTTACCTGTTTTCTGAAGTGATTTTGCTTTGGAAATTTTTTTATCCGATTCGCCATGAAATTCTGACTCTAAAAAGATACTAAACCCGCTGAGAAATAAAAAAATGTATGGAGGCTTAGGCTATATAAAACTAAGTACGCATCATATTTGCTTGTTTTCCTTTCATTTTGATGTTCATTTGCGTGAAATCTTAAAATTAAGGCATTTTCTAACAGCAAAGCAGTGCTGGAAATAATTCCATTCGATTCCTCGGTAGTTTTCGGCATTAGAAGTGAGTGGACTAAATAAAAAATAAATAAAATGCGCACCTAGCGGGATAAGAATAGTCGACTCAGGGCGATGCGTATATGAAAGCCCCCCCCCTTAAATGCATTTAAACCATACAGGTATGCACAGCTTGTGCTCATAATATTCAGAAGCATATTGCACTGGCTGCGTCCTCTTCTTGCAAAACAGAATGCCACCATCGAACAAAAATAGATGTCGCTTCTGAGCTTTATTGGCCAGTCGTCTAGTCTTCCTCTTGAATCCATACACTTCGCACTCAGCTTGCAGTCTCAGAGGTCCTAAAAGGCGAAGATCGCCCTAAAATTTATTTGATTTGAGGACCGAAAAAAATAATTGAGAATCTCTTACCGCAAATCCTAGGATGTGGAGCTGTTGCATGTCTGCATTTAACCTAATTTATCAAGTAAAAATAGAGTATTATGGTTTTCTAAGCAAAAATAACTAACTGTGCAAGTAGATCCAACATGGAAGCCAAGGCAGATTGCACATCTAGGCGGTTGTTGTCTGGACAAAATCGTAGAATTTCTTTTAGTAGCAACTGGTATTTTGTTATTCTCTGCAAAATGGTAAGTTAAAAAATTTCTGGGGTCTGTATACATCAATAGGTATTGAAAAAATTGTCTTGGTCCTCCAAGTCCCTCACAATACTTGTGGTACAAAGGCGTACCATCTTTCTAAACGAGTCTGCACATGTAGACTCTGCATTGTAGAGCCATTTTTCACGGTAAAAAGACACTTAGCTATGAAGAAAGTTAGCTATGGATAGCTGGCTATGTTTTTTAATTTTTTTGGTAAAATTTTATCAAAACATGGCCAATTGTTCATAGCTAACTGTCCTCACAGCTAAGTGTCCTGCCCCATTTTCTACAACAAAGATAAAAATTGAACCTGAATTGGCTTCAACAAATATGCAGACAGTGGAAGGAGATGCCCGGCTTTTCTTTGACAATCCTTAAAATTGTTATTATAAATATAATTGCAAAAAGTTAAAATGCCTTACAATAAAGAATTTGCACTGGTCACCAGGCTGGTGGTTGTTATCCGTGGATGAGCCACCCCTTAATGCTTCACTGATAGGCTTGTTTTGGCAGTAGGGACGGTAGAGGCTGAGAAAATGGTTTCTCTGATTGATCAGGACACGGCAAATGTCAGTCACGGAGTCAGAACAATTTTGAAATTCGGCAAGCATAAACTTGTGGAATTCAGTCTGAAAACAAGATAATATTCATATTTCTTGATCACAAAAATTTCTTCATCATTTTTTGATTAAAAAAATTCTAATTGCAGAGAATTTTTTACACCTAGCACCCAGGCCCGCAATTTGGGGAGGGGGTAATAGGGCTAATTACCTCTCTTAAAAAGTCGGAGCTGCCGCTTCCGGAAAATTTGCTCGGAGGGTCTTCGATATTGCAAAGAAAACTCTCAATTTTCTAGGCAATTTTTGAATTTGCCGAAAAAATTTCTTGATTTAGCCGGTAAATTTTCCATCAAAAGTTCTAAAAGTTAGGAAAAGAGCTATAGGTGAAAACACCCGTCAAATTACGTAAATCTCTTGTCAAATTTTTAAAACTTTTTGTTCTCAGTGTTTACTTTTCAATTTGATTGATCAAATTGATAAAGGATATTGTCAAAAAAATTAAAATAAAAAAGAAAGAATCCGTTCAAGCATCCGCACTCGAATTCGAGTTAGGATTCTTAGGCGGATTCTTAAAATTTTATCTGAATTTTTAAAGCAATATTCACTTAGTCAATAGCTCATTTAGTAGCCATAAACCTTGACTATATGATGTCAGGAGCCACATAAGCAACTGGAAACAAAAAAAACCGCACTAACTCAATAATTGTGGGTAAAAAGTAAAAAAGCGAGGATTCTGTTTCCGAGATTCTTAGTGAGTAGTCTGTTTTAGCATCCGCAAACAGAATCCTCGTTGTGTATGCGCCTCAATAAACTAGGGATTCAGGGCTACATGCTAGTGCAAAAACATAAAAAAATGAAAAGTAAACACTGAGAACAAGAAGTTTTGAAAATTTGACGAGAGATTTACATAATTTGACGGGTGTTTCCATTTTTAGCCGTAAAAAAGTGTTTTGAATCGCAGCTGTTTTGAATCAGATTTGTGCCGAAATGACCGTTGTCCTACAACTGGCCGCAAATTGCGACATTTACAGCACTTCGTCTAGTTGCATCTTGTGTTTCTCTTTTTCATTCCATGATTGGAAACTCACTATCAGTTAATAATTTTGACATTTTCTATAAAGAAATGGCTGCACAATCGCTTTTGGGCCAAAACAACAAGCCTTATAGTCAACAAAATTGGAAGCGGAATCTACGATCAGCGCAAGAAGGCAACGATGTGCAAGCTGAAAATTCTCTGGATCAAGAGCGTCAAGTGGATCGTCTTCGAGGAACCTTTGCTAACCTTCGCAACTCAGTTCTAGTTCTTGGTGATGGAAATCTTTCATTCAGTCTTGCTTTAGGATATCTGTTTCCAAAGGTATTTACCACCCATTTTGAACTGCGTGTAACCCTTTTTCTAGAAGAACATCCTGGCAACAGTGTTGGAATCGCGCAAACAGTTTGTTGAAAAGTTCATTATCGCAGGTCAAGCCAATTTGGAACAGCTGAAAAACTTCTGTCCTAATGTGCATGTCATGTTCGAAATCGATGCTAGCAATATCAACAAACGTCGTCTTCTCGAAAAGTGTCCCTTCTTCACTGGTAATTTTTTTAAATTAATTTTTCTGGTCTCAAGCATGGTTTCTCTTTCAGATATCGTGATGAACTTTCCGCACCACGGAGGCAAGACGAACTTAAAAAAGAGCAAGGAGCTACTGCGTGAAATCTTCAGGTAAGCTGAAATAGTAGTTTTTGAGCTTCAGTTGACTCTCTACATAGTCATCTGTCGTCATGATGTTCACCTCTTTAAAGGGGCATACCAGCGCGTTTCAAAAAGTTAAAGTGTGGACCAGCCATTGTTTTTTAATCGTCCTATTTTTCATTTGTTTTGCATCCAATCTGATGTAGATGACCTTATACTACTTTTAAAAACTAGACAGAAAACTTAAAAAATCTAGGGGACAATTACAATTAGATATAGTTAACTATGTAAACTTAGCTATTGTTAGCGATATACAGTTAGCTGTGGTGATCGGTCCTAGGAGACTGCTATGGAAAGAGTCAACTGTGAGTCCCAATCTTTGCTTTGTCTAGGAGTGTCTCTCAATGTCTGATGTTAGAGGAATCAACTCGCTTTCACGTGACGTTAGCCAAGGGTCAGTCGGGGATCAATCCAGCATACATTCGTAAGGGCATCTATTTCTTGGATGATGAAATTCCGGAGCACAACAAGGACAGCTGGAGACTGATGGATATCGCAGCAGATGCGGGTCTTCGAGTCGAATACGTCGACGTCTTTCGTCCTGAGCAATTTACTGGCTATGACTGCACTGGCTACAAGGATCGCGAGCAGATGTTCCATAACAAGGAGGATTCTGAGACGTTCACTCTTGTCAAGGTAAGGTTGACATGGTGAGAGCTGGGCCACTATTTATCAAAATATTTTAGGCGTACCACTTAGATGTCAGATTGCGACTCGACTTCGCCAAATTCATGGAAGGAGCAAATCAGATGTATCGAGGCTACGAGCTTCGCAATGTGAGTAGTGAACTCTTTGGACCTTGGACTGCGACAGTCAGACCTTGCAAATTTTACCGATCTTTATTTAGATGCCCAAGTTTCTGTGCACATATCACGTCTATCGTCCAATATACAAACGCGACATTTCGATTTCATTTGGTCACAAGCTCAGGAACTACATGGATCAAATTGAGCCAATGATTTTCACTTTAATTCGGGTTAGTTGCCGTTTGGCGCGGGTTTTTTTTTGTATCACGTTCAATTTAAATTCTGAAGGAAATTTGCGGATCTTTTGTAGTCAATATCAAGGTAAATTTTGTTGTTGCATGGTGGTTTTTTAAATTAAAATTTTCAGGAGAATGTTGCGCTTCGGACTGAAGAACCAAACAAGCCTCTGAATAGGATCTATCAAGTCTACTTTCAAGGATGGCAGATTCCGATCAGCAAGATGATGTGCAAAACCTTCCTCAATGACTTCCTCGGTCAACTTGGTCAAGCCTTTGATGCATCAAAAGATAAAGGAGGAATTGGATGTGGAGTCACGTTAGAAACTAGAGTCTGCGATTGATGTCGAAAGGAATTATGTTCTACTTGTATCATTATCGGTTTTGCTTATTCGTAGTGGAAAACTCTTGTAATGGTGCCATTGTTGGTGGTGTTAATAAAATTTTTTGTTGGAATTTGAGTGGCGTCTGGGTTTTTATTGCTTTTGGGTCGGGTATTTTGAGATCGTCGCAAACCCTGCGCTTCACAACCGCATAGCCGTGATCTGAGGTGTGGAAATTTTTTTGAGCTGTGCTGACACCTAAAGTAAAAGTTTGGAGTTATTCATTTCTGCCCGACAAAATTTGAACGTTGTCAGTGCGTATATGCGATTCCACTCACTGACTGAAAAAATTTCGATTTTTTTTATTTTTTCCGTATATGTGTGGCAAGTGAAATGAATATTTTCCCGATTACGCGCGTGGTATTGATTCTATTCTAAATTTGAGAAATAAAGTTTTTCTAACAAGTTTATCGTAGCCTTTATCGGATATAAAAAAAAGTAAAGTTTATCCTAACAAAATCATTTCATTTTCTATGCATTACTTTTCTGATACTTTTTGATGGTCGTTCAGAGCTTCAAATTTACTTACAAGTTCTCTCAGGTTGCCGAAAATCACATCAGACTGTCCTCTCAAGTGCACGGGTATGGTGTTCGTGTTCTCTACCGCTTCAAATGGCTTTAAGTAAAATTCCACTAGTGACTCCAACTCTTTGACGTAGGAATGCTCGGTGTTCAACTGAAATGTTAGATTTTATTTTCTGTTGTAAGGCTTAATCCCAGGCCAGGCAGATGGCGGGCAAATTTGAAATGACTTGGCCATATTACGACATAAGCCTGGCCATGACCCAATCCTACATGCAATTCGGTTAAGTCAATAATGTCGAAAATTTGTAATACAGTTGATTGTAGTCAAAAAATATAGTAAGTTAACTGTAGTCAAAAACTGTTCTACAGTTTTCTTGAAATCCGTGGAACTGTTTTTCCAACTGTGCACAGTCTTTCGGCCTTATTGACACCACTGATGTAACCTACCAATTCCTCTACAATGTAGTTGATCTTGGTGGCGGATCCCGAAGAAGACGAGGCTGTCATCGAGCAGCTCGAAGACATTTGGTCAAACGAGTCAGCCACCATGGTCTCTTCCACTGAAGATGAGGATGGGCCGCAGAAGTGCTGGGACTGGAACTCGTGCAACACCTCTATTTGTCGCTAAAGAATGAAAGAATTTAGTAGTTTTGCAGAAAGCAATGATAAAATATTTTGCCAGCTAGCCTTTTCACCCAAAGTAGGCAGGCGTCAATTTCATTTACTGATAAGAAACCAAAATCGATTGAGGTCATTCCATATTGTCGCATTTTGCTAGGTGGGCAGACCACCAACCATTACTAGTCTTCCTTTTGCTGCAAGGCCCAAAATGGAGTCCACTCTCCTCTATTTATTTGCACCCATTATTTGTTTGCTTAGGCCAGTCTCAGCCCTCCAAATATGAAAAGGAAAATGACGTGCTGAGCCCTTGCACTGGTTTAGAGGGGTCTTTTCTTAGCTATGCTCGCAATTATTGACCAAATTAAGGCACGGAAACTATTATTTGTACAATTTTTTATTTTTTTATTGAGAGAAAATATTTTTGTTTTTTTTGCAATTTCAGTGAAATATATAGCCTGGTGAAAGGGTATTTATTTTCGGGTAATTAGACTCAAAATCCGGTTCTGAAAAATTCAAATTTTGGGGTTAAAATACAGGGTGGCGGCTCCGACTTCAAACGGTCGCAACTTTTTGTTCTGAAACAATTTCGACAAACAGTTTTTAAAATTCGGCTTCCCTTGAGCGCCAAATTCATTTGGTCTGTAATGACAAAAACACGATTTTCGCTTGGTCCCCCCCTGTGGTTTTGGTCCTGGTCTGTGGATGGCCACTGGATAGGCCCGGTCCAAATCACAGGAGGAACCAAGCGAACATCGTGTTTTTGACATTACAGTCGAGTTCCGGTATGACGACACCCCCAATATAACGACACCCGTCACCCATCCCCGACAAAGAAAATTACCCTGATATAACGACATGTCACCATTTTATTCGCTAAAAGCTTTCGAAGCTTCATGATTTACACAAATGTTTCCGAATTCATTCGGAGATACTGTTTCGGTTAACATCATATGTCTGTTTTTTACTTTTGAAAACAAAAAATTATTTTCTTGCAGTCCCGAAAAAAGTTTGCCTTGATTCCCCTGTCGATTTTTTACCTTTTTTTTAATTTTTTTTTAATACAGTCGACTCTCGATAACCCGCCACCCCCTCAAGTTCGTTCCCGCCTCGGGTCCGACACTTTTTTACTTCAATTTTTGAAAATTTTTGCCGAATATGATTCGTCAGTCGTATTCGTCGTAGTGCAAAATATTGCAAGGATTTTGATTTTGCCGATCATTTTTAAAAATGTTTAAAATTTTGCCACTAAGACCCGCGCCTCTCGATAACCACCCTATTTTGAAGGTAGGGTGACGGTTTATCGAGAGGCACGGGTCTTAGTGGCAAAATTTTAAACATTTTAAAAAATGACCGGCAAAATCGGAATCCTTGCGATATTTCGCATCAGGCTGACAAATAATATTCGGCAAAAATGTTCAAAAATTGAGGTAAAAAGTGTCTGACCCTAGGCGTGAACGATCTTGAGGGGGTCGACCGAGAGTCGACTGTATTAATTTTTACCTAAAAAACATCTTCTATGCACTTTTTGAACATCTTAATAAACATTCTAAAAGGTACATATGATGTTTGTTGAAAAAGTACCTATTTAGGCGTTTTAATAGCATTCCGTAGCATTTTGCCATTATGAATGGCAGAGACACCTTATATAAATGCTTTTGTCAGGAGCGCAGAAAACTAAGAGAAGCAAAGAAAACTCAAAAATTTTGAGTATATTTATCCCGTATTGCTACGTGTTCACGCTTATTTGATCAATAGAACTTGATTTTCGGTTCGCTAGTTAAGAAAAATAGGTAAAGAGACGTTAGGCAAAATTTGTGCAAATGCATAAATTTGGCCTAACGTTCAAAAACAACAGGGGGACCAAGGCAGTTTTTTTTTACGTTTTTTCGATGATTTCAAGATTGTGTCCGAACCACCCAAAACCACCCAAAACATCATAACCCACCGAAAAATCACCTAACACCACCTAAACAGCCGAAACTGCCGAAAACACTCAAAAGAACCCAAAAATACTCCAAACCACCGAGAACATCGTGAACTATTCCAGACCATTATAGTGAAATGATGGTACTTGTTATTGTTTTATCCTAAAATATGTATTCTACATGTTCCCCCATCCCTTGCAATGTGGAGTGTGCTGGTCCCTTGGCCGGGTACAACACCGTGTACTGGATAAACAAACCGAAATGTTTTATTTCGGTTAAAGGTGGTTTAGGGCGTTTGAATAGGTTTAGAGTGGTGTTGATTAGTTTAAAGGCAGTTGGGGATTTTCAGGTGGTATTAGGTGATTTTGAGTGATTTTGATTGGTTTTTGGTTAATTCTAGTGTTTTGAGAGATTTTAAATGTTTTTAGTGGTTTTGGATAGTTTTGGGTGGTTTTGGCTGTTTTGGGTGGTTTTGGGTGGTATGTGGTGTTTTTCTGTGCTTTTTGTGGTTTTTCGGGGGTTTGGGGTGGTTAGGGCACTATCTAAAAAATTTCGAAAAAAACGTAAAAAAACTGCCTTGGCCCCCCTGTTCTTTGCTGAACGTTAGGCCAAATTTGAAACTGCATAAATTTGGCCTAACATCCACGCACCGAAAATACCTTACCCGCAATTTAACGACACCAAAGGTCGGTCCCGTGCGGTGTTGTTATATCGGGACTCAACTGTATATGCCAAATGAATTCGGCGCTCAAGGGAAGCCGAAAAAACTTTTCAAAAAAAAATTATCCGAAAATTCGCCATTTTTCGGATTCCCGATAATAATAAAAAATTTTAATTAACAAGATTAAAAATTTAAAAGTTTCGCAAAAATAAGGAAAAAACCCGAAATTCGAAAACTGGCCTCTAAAGTTTTAAAATGGTTATATCATCGGTCATTTACACGCCCATAGTAAGAACTAAAACTTGCTAAAATATGGTTAGCAATGGCCGCAATGGTGGCAAATTTTAAAAAGGAGTCACCGCAAAGTCAAAAAATCAATCCCAACCGACTCAAAGTTTTGGGCTGCTCCAAAAACTTAGATATTTGCCTTTCGAAATAGCGGCCTAATTCGATTCCGGCTCGGAACACACTCATTTTTTAAATTTTGCTCATACAGTCAAACCTCGATTTAACGTACCCCTTGGGTCGGTCCCTTCAATAATAAACTCCGTCAAATTAACCCCCGATATAACGTAACCCTCGTTGTAACGTACCCCCTAGGACCGGCCCCAAGGGGGTACGTTATATTGAGGTTTGATTGTATAGAGAATTAGTAACCATATCAAAAGCTCGACACTCCTTGTTGTACTTGGATCCGAATTTCCACTTTTTGGACAAATTAGAGGAGCGTTTCCAAGCAGAATTTGAAGACTGGTTCTCATGCACCAATAAATCGGTGGTGTCGTCCTCACTCAAAAACATATCAGCCACATCTTCTTGCTGTTGATGGCTGTTGTTGAATGGAAGGTTCTCCCTCAAATAGCCTCCGAATCTGGCTTGATCAGCCCCAGAACGTGCCGATTCCAACTCATCTTCTTCTTTCATGGAATTTTCTTGTTGCACCACCACTTGATTTGGCTGAGGAATGCGGCGTTTGGAGCTGCGGAAGGAGGACAGCACCCTTGGCAGGTGGCGTTTCATGATTTTGGTAGCAATAAGTAGCGAATTAAACTGATGGTTGGCGGCTTAGGCCCGTTGGAAATAGTAATACGGTCAATCCTACGACGAGATTCTCGTCAGACACTTAGTACTTGAAATAAGGTCTTAAAAAATATCTGTGAGTTACAGTGAAAAAAAATAGGGACCAGCAGTGCTTTAGGCCGTTAAATTTTTTGTAGGTGTTCTACTCGGACAAAAGTTTTCCGGCTAACTTTTTAAACGTAATCTGAAATCGTCGCAATGGCCCTATTTACAGTCGGGGTCAACTTTTAATTATATTAAAAAAAATGTCAATATTTTTCTTAAAATTCTTTTATTTTGATATTTATGACCCTAGAGCAACTTTTTGAGCTCTACACGTAAATTCGTACAGTGTTTCCGAGTGATTTATAAATATTTGACGTACGAAAATCGGTGGGTGAAAAAAGTTGAGGGGTCAACTTAGGGGTCAACATTTGCTAAAATTTTGTAGAGACAAGATTTTAAATTTCTGTTAATGCTATCTTGTAGAGCTCAAAAAGTTGAGTGGGGGTCACAAATATCAGTTTTGACACTTTCTCCTCAAAAAAATGATATTTTAGCACTTTTGAAAAAAAGGCAACCCTTGATTACAGCCAATCAGATTTCATGCAAAATGAGTGAATATAGGAATGGTTCAAAAAATTAGCTGTTCACACCTTTTTTGATAGCTGATTGGACCAAAGGTCGACTGACTCACTCTGCATTTATTACAAAAACAGAAGTTGATTGGTGAGGGTCTATCGACAGGATTTGACATTTGTGCTGTAAAACAGCAGAAACATTGTAGCCTGTCGATAGTTTAGTGGGTTGCACTCTCGTTTCTCAAACGGATGCACTCTCAAGTTCGTGCCCGCCTAGGTTCCAGCACCTTTTTGGCCCGATTTTTGAAGGCTTTTGCCAAAGCTTGTTTGTCAGCCTAGTCCAAAAAATTGCCAGAGCTAATATTTAACCGGTCATTTTTCCAAAATTTGGCAGTTTTCAATCTCTCTTTAGCCGACCGTATATAAATGGACGCCCTATTTTCAAATGTCCATTTAATGATAGCCACGGGTCTTAATGAAAAACTGCAAGATTTTGGAGAAATAACCAGTGAAAACATAGTGCTTGCAGTTTTTAGGACCACAAGCTTGGCAAAAGCCTTCAAAAATGGGCTAAAAAATGAATAAAAAGACCCTAGGCGTGGACGAACTTGAGCAGGTGTCAATTGTTTGAAGAGTCGACTGTAAAATGGTTGTGAGTTCGAACTACGTTCACACTACGTGCTCACAAACATTTTTTTGAGATCTCTACTTTAGCAATATTATTTGTAAAGTGTCAACAACAAGGAAAAATAATAGATATGTAAAAGAGAAAGTTGTGGACTATAGTAATTTCCATCAATCCAAAATGGATTTGCATATAAATTTAGTGAGGAACTAGAAGAGCGGAAGAAGAAGATTAGTTACCAAGCACCCTCCTACACATACTAAACAGGCTATTGTCGCACACAATTTTAATTCGATTATAAGCAAAAAAGTCAAGGGGTATTGATGGCGCAACACATACTAGACAGCTAATTAATTGGTGGAAACAAGCTTTGCAGTCATTTATTGGGCTGTGTGGGTAAATAGTGGCTGAAAAGTGAACGAATATTTTAATCAAGCACTTTTTTGCTTGTTACTATTGCTTTTGTAAGTGTTTATGTAGAAAGGGGAAAACAGGTAAGAAGTAGGTTTTTCGCTCTCTTTTCTTATTTTATTGGGAAATGGAGGGTGCTCTTGAGTGCTGTGTGCAGTTGCCAAAAGTCTCAACGCACTTTAAGCACAGTTAATTTGTGGGAGTTATAAAAAGGCAAGTTATTTTAAAAACCGAAATTGAGGATAAAGCTTTGAAAAAAAAGCCACGACCCT
The DNA here is from genome assembly GCA_029231635.1 of Ditylenchus weischeri. Lineage (NCBI taxonomy): Eukaryota > Metazoa > Nematoda > Chromadorea > Rhabditida > Anguinidae > Ditylenchus > Ditylenchus weischeri. Next base: position 57,837 of record JAMRYI010000666.1, on the reverse strand, counting down.
CAGATTGTATTGGTGGCCAAGCTGATTTTTTCAAATTTAATTACCGTGTAACCTCTGATGATTACCCACTCCCTTGTTCAAAATCGTGTTCTTGGCATTGCGTTTTTGACCGACTTTTTGCAGACTGATCTTAAGCAAGTTCCCACACAATTTGTAGCCAGTGAGATGAGCTACAAAATGAGGGATAACTTGGGGTGGTTAATTGGGGTGGTTAATTATTAGAGTTTATACAGGGTGGCGTAATTTTGTCTACCAAGTTGTTTTTGGCCGTAACTTTTTAAATTCGCGGTATTTTGCCGAGATTTTTTTTTATTCGAAAGATGAGACGTTAGGAAAGCTAATGACATCAAACTTGCTTATAAATCTTGTTTTCGAAATTGTGAAAAAGATGTTTTTGCTTTGGGCTAATTATTTTTTTAGCTATGTCGTATACTGCGGAAGAAAAAGAAAAGTCGAATGGTCTCTTTCTCCCTTTTTCTGTTTAGCCGGAAAAATAGGCAGAGAATTCCAAAGAATTCTCCATTCCACAGCATTAGTCATACCATGTGCAAACTTTTTGAAACCCATCAGAAAGGCGTTCGCAATTAATCCGCACTGGTGAACTTTTTCCACTGCTGCATCTTCACCGTTAATCTCCAGAATTGAACAGTGGTCAGTGGTATTGCAGGGGTGTTGCCACGGCCCGCAAACGTTTTTAGACTTTATCAAATATTATCTGTCAAGTGTCAGTAACAAATGAAAATAACAAATATGTAGGACCCATGTTAAAAAAAAGATGAACAGTGTGACCGAATTTATTTTAATGGAGAGGATTACAAATATGAAAAGAGTCCCAAAGAGTACAACGCGCGAGAGTTCAGGCCAGCCAGCTAGCACCCAATTGAGATCCAAATCTTATTTGTATGCCACAGAAATCATAAGAATTAGCCAGGGGCAACTGGCCGGACAAATTATTCACGACTGCAATAACTTTCTTCGTCAAAGACTAGGGTTGGCAAGGGTAGTGTTAAAACGACTTACCGACTAACTAGTCGGGGTTTGACAGCATTTTTTTAAAAGGCTGTAAAATGTTCATTTTTTTAAACTATTATACGCAGAACGGCAAAATCTACAAAACAGTTAAAAAAAATTTCTGAATTGCCAAGAATGAAGATTTTACAGTCTGTTGAAAAAGTGCTCACAAACCCAGCAACTAGTCGGCAAGTCGTTTTAATACTACCCTTGAATACCCTAAGACGGTGAAATTCGCTGCGGTATTTTCAGCCAATTTGCAAGCCATCAATTCTCCAGGATCGGGCAGTGGTCAGTGGGTGTGTGAGAACATAGGATTAGCAGTGGTGTTGTGGTGTGCAAACCAGGCGGTTGTTGATCCGGAACAAACAGGCGGAATATATCCCTCTTTTCTTCACACTTTTTGTTTCCCTTACATTCATCGTGCCTCATCCCCCTTTAGAACACAACAAATTAACAACCACAACAGAAGTCATTGGATGGGTGGATAGCATACAGGTTTGCAGCAGCATCAGGCTGGTCATGCCAATGCTCCTTCATGCATACAAGCAATTGCCACTTTTTGTGGTTGCAGGCGATAGTAGGAGAAAAACGAGTGGTCAGCAACATCACCACCAAAACAATAATGCAATTGGTTGAGAGGGAGATGAGTTAGGGGTGCATGTCATAAAAAAAGACGCATGCCACATTTCGACACGAAGTGTCGAAAATTTCGGCACCTCATCAACCCTGATTGAAAGGAACCCGCCGAGGGGTGTCGGTTAACTGGGGGTGTCGAATAATCGAAGTGTCGGTTAAACGAGACTCGACTGTATACCTAAAACCAAAAAGTAAATTTAGGTCATCTATATCAGATTTGACATTTTTAAATGAAAAACGCGAGATCTAGTCACCGTTTTACCTCGACAGCTACCTGATGATGTTTTTACTTTGAAAAAATGACTATTATTTTTTAAAAATTTAAGGTATTTCAAATTAGGGGGCATGTTTTTTTATAAATTAAGGCGCATTTTTTAAAAATTAGGGGGTAAAACGAAATACCATGAAATCCAGCTTTTAAGAAGTTTCCATTCAAGGTGGCCGGAAAGAAAATCTCAAACTCAGGATTTCGATTTAAAAAATTGGCATATTGAACGAAAAAATCCTTTGAAATCAGGTAGGAAAATATTTTGTTGATTACCGTGTTTCCTATATTAGAGCGGACCCCTCTACTTCAAAGGAGGACAGACGGTAGGGGGGTGTTGTGGTTGTGGTTTTGACTGAAAACTGGAATTTTGCAAGCCTAAGTTAATTTAATCTTTCTTTTTAGCCCCTTACAGCAAACGATATATCCGTGTATCCACCCAACCAAAAAAATAAATATCAGATCAAAATGCGCCTTGATCCAAATCAGGGGCGTTGCCATAGTTTTCGCTACTATTTAAGATCTCCAGTTTTTCTCGGTAATCTATTGGACATAAACATTTACAAATCAATACTCAAATTGATGCCAGAAAGCAGGGCCACATTTTGAGGTGGTCCCATTACCATAAATTTGACTCCAAATTTGGATTTTTCAGGTAAATTTGACTGTTAGGGAGCCCCGAAATAGTTTTTTTTTCAGGAAAATTCTCAAAATATGTAAATTTTTTTTTAAACAAAACAACAAAACAAAATTGACAAAGTCGTTCAAGGACCGAAAAAACAACATTTGTACCTGAAAATGCTCACATTATATAACTGTTGAGGGGCATTCAGTTAAAACAGCATTCACATCAGAAATGTAGTTGGGTGAGATGGAAGTTAAGTGAGGCGAATGCTGATTTAAAATAGGTAGGAAGAATACGGGGATCGCAATGGGAACCAACTTTGGAATACACACACTTTTAGGTGGTGATGTAAAAGTGGATTTGAAATGTTACAGCTGTGGAATAAAAAAGACGGAGCAATGTGAGGATGAGATGTTTTAGAAGGTAGCAAATCAACTCAGGGAAAGGGCACAATAACTAGCGGGTCTTGATTAGGGTTGATCAATGGTCAATTGACCGGCCAATTAGTACTATTTTGACTGCTCGATAAGAAACTCGACAAGATCGGTTCTTTCCCGTTATCGGGACCTCACCAGAAAATGCCATTTCAACTTTTTTTAATCAATAATATCCTATTAAAAGGTAATAAAAACTTTTTTTAACTATCAAAATTATTACATGATACATGAGCATATATATCACATACACGATGCAAGAGATAATAACAGAATACAGGAACTGCATATCAGGGGTGCACCGGAAATCGGAATCGGGACTCCGAAAATTTCGGAATTCCTCTCGAAAAACGTTTCCCACTTTGACTCGTCAGGCATCTGAAAATCAAGAAATATGAGCAGCGGAAAAAAATGAGCACCGGAAAAAAGAATCGAGTGACAAATGGCAGCCAAAAATGCATTTTTGAATTCGAATCAGAATAGCCTATGTTGTTCCGAAAATTCCGAAATTTGATTCATTTTTTCGGAAATTGGAAATCGGAAGCCGGAAAACATCGGAAATCGGAATCGGAAATTGGAACTTCCGGCGCACCCTTGCTACATATAATCAGGTGGACACATTGACTTCAGTAGTTCATCAAAATGATTTTTCTGTTTTATAACGCCACCAGAATTCTTCTAGATAGGAAACCAAATATGACGAGCGGTAATCACCTTGAATTTTGTAACGCTTTTTGATGATATCCACATACGCTCTACAGTGTTGGTAAGGGCTCTGGATCACAAAGTTCTTGGAGTGATTAACTACGAGATGAGACAGAGTAACTTCATTCCCTTCCAATTCGCTATAACCATTCTACGAGTCGGTGATAAGAGTAGATTCTGGATGAACTCTTCTATTGGGTTGTAACATAAGTTCTGTCGGTTTTTTCCAACGCTTTCAAAATCTTTATTTGTAATAAAGCAAACGAACATGTCAATCAATTATATATTCTCCTTCATTATCAACCACTTCTTCCCATCTTTCAACAAGTTTTTCAATGCCACGCTTGAAAAAATCCGCCGGGAGACCCTCGAAATATTCGTCAAGCCAGTTTCGGAGTTCCGCGTCATTATTGAAAGAGACTCCTCGGAGATTGTTGGAGAGCGATCGAAACAGATGGTAATCCGAAGGAGCAAGGTCCGGAGAGTAGGGCGGATGCGGCAAAACTTCCCATTCCAATTGCTGAATTGCCATTTTCGTTAAATTTGCTGCTTGTGGCCGTGCGTTATCGTGCTGCAAAATCACTCCATGTTGTCGATCTGGCCGCTTTTGCTGAATTGCTTCGTTTAAACGATTCAATTGCTCGCTGTAGACCGCCGCCGTGATTGTCTGGTTCCTAGGAAGAAGTTCGTAGTGGATCACGCCTTGCCAATCCCACCATACATATAATGTATTATTTTTCACTTCGGGAGAAATTTGCGTTCGAAAAAAACCGACAGAACTTATGTTACAGCCCAATAGCTATGACTTCCTCAAGAATGGCAGCATCTCTAAGAATTATAGATAGACCTCTAGAATGAACTCTAATTTCGTCTTACCTTTTTCCAACCTTTTTTCTTCTTCACCTTCAGGAAGATCTCGAAAGTTCATATCTAAATTTAAAAAAAAAACACTAATAACGAAGCAATTTAAATTTCTGATAATGCAAAGCCATTAAATGGCCCATAAAAGCCTTTATATACCTGAAAAGTTATTTTACAATGAAGTCCCGATAACGGAAAAGAACCAATCGGTCAATTGGTTCTTTTCCATTTGCAAACTCATTTTACGGCATATTTGCTTTGTTTCATTGTTGAAATCTTTGTTTCATTTTTATTCCGTTTTGTCACGGAAAATACATGTTCAATACAAAAATCTGCCAACAACTCTTCTAATAAAAAACGCTCTAAAGACTGGGCTACACAGTCAACCTAACTAAAAAATTCAGTCAAAATCACGATTTTGAACGCAAGGGGAGTCGGTTTATTAGAACATTTACGGTAGTTAATGAAAACTAATATTAAGAATCTGTGATTCACAACATACATCTGCCCTTCCATGCAAAATAACACACTCAAAAAACTCGATACCATCACAAAATTTATCTTCTCACAGGCAAATTATCTGCTGGTGCCCTACTTATACCAAAATTCAGACATCAATATAAAAATAAGTTTAGAAATATAGAAGAAACTGCCGACTTTCTATACTTATATTTTGCTGCAGTCCAATACCAAAAAAACATTTGCACTTTGAAGAATATTTTGCGAGCCCATCTAGTAGCTGACTAACTGTGGGATTTCACTTTTGCTGTTTCATAAGCAGCAGATGTGCAATAGAACAACGGAGAATTTTGATAAAAAGAAGCTAGCCGATTACGTTTTTCCTTTCTCTAAACAAAGACTCAAATGCTATTTTTGTTCTGCCTTGTCTATGGTTTGTAGCAATTCAAATGTTTCCAGTCTTTTTTGGGGCAGATTGACCTTGGAGTTTTTGAAATAAACTATGGGGTGTTGAAATTACGCCAATTTGAGCTGGAAAATTTGAAGGACAGACAGAGAATGTGGGTCATCCAGAGCGAACTACAGGATTTTCGAGATGTTACAGGCTTTCAAGATGGCCTTTTACTTTTTTCTGGAGTGATTTTCAAAAATTTTTTAAAACCTTAGAATGTCTTGAAACACTCTGTTTAAATTTTTTTTTTTAAATTTTTTTAAAATTTTTTAAATTTGTTACATCTTGAAAATACTTTTGGGGCATTTCAAAAAAAAAGGATCCCTTATCGATACACAAGCCCAATCGAGCATTTGCTTTTATCAAATTTTGAAAAAGTTGGCCCTATTCGACAAGAGGACGCTTTTTTTTGCCTTGGTCCCCCTGTTGTTTTTTCCGTATTTTTTCCAAATTACTTTATTTTCAATCCTTATTAAAAGATCCTGACGGTGGGGCTATAGCCCGTCTAGAACCATCCTCTAATCCGTAACAACCCCCGCCCCCTGGGTAAGCCTATGCTTACACATGGTTGCGATTTTTAATAAATTTTCCCGATATATAGACAAAAAGTAAATCATTTGACCGTAAAATTTTGACTGCCTGACAATTTGAGAGTCTTTGTAATACTTTTTTGTGCAGAATCAAACCAACTTTGTTAGGAGAACTGATGCTTGTAGTAGAAGCCCTTCTCAACCCCATTGACTTCTTTTCCGGCGAGACCACCTGCACTGGCTTACGAGTTCTTGGATGGTGTACTGGCGGAGATGACGAGGTGGTAGCAGTATTAGTAATAGTTGACACAGCTGCTTCCGACATTCGACGACGATGCTCCACTCCAACTGCTGTGTGTTGTTCCATGCGTTGAAGAGCTTCTCGCCTGGCCATGCCTAATATGCGGATGTCTTCTATTCTCTCGGCTACCTGAAATTAGAACTTTGGTTTTGGTAAAATGAGAGCCGTTACTGGTTTTAGAATTGGCTTAAAATGGAAGCGCTTAATTGTGACACTTTTTATAGTATTTTTAATGATATTATTGACATTCAGCATAATTACACACTTTCAGCATACAGTCGACTCTCGATATAACGGACCCCCAAAAAAGTTCGTTCCGCCTAGGGTCTGACACTTTTTTTAGCCCGATTTTTAAAGTCTTTGGCCAGTTATCTTTGGCTGGTAATTCCGATTTTACCAATCGATTCCGAAAATCGCAATAGTTTTGCCAAAAAGACCCAACACTTATTTTCAAAAAAGGTGCTCTTTATATCTAGAGGCGCGGGTCTTTTCGGCAAAACTATTGCGATTTTCAGAAACGATTGGTAAAATCGGAATCCTTGCGATGTTTTGGACTAGACCAGCCAAAGACAACTGGCCAAAGACTTTAAAAATCGGGCTAAAAAAAGTGTCAAACCCTAAGTGGGAACCAATTTTTTTGGGAGTCTATTATGTCAAAAATGATATGGTGGTTTAGGAATTGCCCGTTTAGAGGTTCTAGAATGGCATTCAGGGTACCAAATCACATGGTAACTTAGCAAAACTTTCCTTCTTCCATAAACTTTTTTTGGATGCGACTCAATCTTTGTCTGCAGAATTTCAAAATTCACCCTAAGAAAAATTACTGCCAAAAGAAACCCAAATAAAAAAATCTTTAAATATTGAATAATGCATACCGTATCCGCTCTAATTATAAGCCATGGCGTATAATTAGAGAGGGGCCATTTTTTTAAACTTGAGGGGGTCTGAAACTACTGTTTTTATTAACTTTTTGAACTCGGTGAAAAGTAGGGTTGCTTTTCTGTCCGGACAGAAAAGATTTGGAAAGTTAGCCGGAAAGTTTTCCGGAAAACTTTCCGGTTGACGGTGAGAAATCGGACAGAAATAACAAGGGATTGTACAGGTGGTAGTATACAGTTAACTGTACAGTCACTGTATGGTTAACTGTACAGTCAACTGTATAATTAACTGTACGGTTATCTATAGTTAACTTTACGGTTATCTCAAGTTAACTGTTTTAAACTTACAGATTTTTAGTAAGTTATACAGGCTGTAGTAAGTTACCTTGGTAACTTACCGTCTAACTAACCCTAATGAAAACGCATAAAAACAAGGTGTAACACGGGTTCGGCCCACAGAGAGTTTCATTTCTCCTGTTTTTATTTCTTTCCATTTTTTTGGAAAACTTTCCGCGTTTTTTCTGTCCGGAAAACATTCCGGAAAGTTTTCCATGCAGCAACCCTGGTAAAAAGTGCCTACAGTCGACGCTCCCTATAAGATACACCCTCCATAAGATACAGCTCTCTATAAGATACACCTGGAGAAGATTTGGTTGGCCAGAACTAAATTAAGGCAAAGTGACGTTCTACATAAGATACACTCCCTATAAGATACACCTGGGGCCGGTCCCGTGCAATAAATTTACACCCGATATAAGATACAGTCAATAAAAATTTAAAAAATAAATGAAGTTTTTAAATTGCCGCCATTGCTGGTGGAAATTTCGGTTGTGCAGAAATATTTTTTGTTCACTTTTTGTCATTGTTTGTCATTGTCATTGTTTTCTTTGGCCGAAATCGCTGAGGATGTCGCAAGCAAGAATGTGGAAGAGGCCGAAGTGGAAAGTGTCTCCGAAGCGTTGGAAATTGAAGACGAAGAGCCTCCAGTAACTGCCCGAGAGCTCAGCCAAGCAAAGAGAATCCTGCAGCGGTATGCCGATACTGTCACCAATCCCGCCACTCACAAACTATTTGATCAAATGGATGATGCCTTGGCCGAAGAAAGAATGAAGAACATGAGACAGAGATCAATTCAAGATTATTTTGCTCCTGGTGAATGATTGACTGCCAACATTACTTAATACTGTCTCACTTTCCAACATCCTTGTTAATGTTTCGTCTGCCAACATCCTTGTTATTGTTTCGTTTTCCAACATCCTTGATAAATTGTTTGATGTTATTGTGGAATCATATGCTCATTTCACTTATTTTTTGTATAAAATAGATTAAAACTCTGTATAAGATACAGTTGCCAAAAAAAGCCAAGTGCAACTCTCTATAAGATACACTCCCTATAAGATACACCTAGAGCTGGTCCCGAGGGTGTATCTTATAGGGAGCGTCGACTGTATTACATTTTAAAATTCCCTCGCAGGCACTTTTTACGGAGCTCAATAGGTTAATAAAAACATAAGTTTCAGGACACTTGAAATAAGGGTCGCGGATAGTTAGAGAGTGGCTTATAATTAGAGCGGATACGGTATCTTCAAAATGCCAAAAATTACCTGCGCCAATAAACTAGAGGTCTCCGTAGTAGTCAGCAAAATAAGATTATTAGCATCCGAGGGTTGTTGTTTAAGTGAGTCCAACTGAAGTGATTGACCATCCAATAGAAATTCGTCCAATTTGTTCATAGCATTGCAGCAAGCCACACTTGTAGAAGAAGAAGCCCCAAGTTCCGGCGAAGTGATCGAAGTCAGCAATTCCACACCCTTTCTGCACCACCGATTTGCCTGAAAATAGGAAAGATACAATTTTATTATTGATCTATCCGAAGTAGTGCAAGAAACAAATAAGTAGACTGAGGGATTGACCACCAAAGAAGAAACACTCCCTCGGTTTACAGCTAGCCTATTGCTATCCCTTGCTACAATACTTATGGGAGGTCATTGCAAATAAACAAGAGTTCCCTTTTGGTCTTAGTTGAGGCAAAATCAAACAATTACTGGAGAATAAGAAAAAGAAGAAACCCACAACTTCCGGCAATTCTATTGATGGAAGCAGGAAGAGGAAAAAGGAAATTATTAGGAAGAAGAAGAAGAAAAAAGCGGCATTTTTTTGTCTTGCGATGGATGAAAATTTAGGGAAATGGCGGCACTATTTGACAATGGGGTGGTTTTTTTGCCTTGGTCCCCCTGTGGTTTTTTGCCTTGGTCCCCCTGTGGTTTTTTAGGACTTTTGAGGCTTTAGGCAAGGGCAGGTCAACGTATGTTAGGATGGACTCAAACATATCTCGGACTCATTTTTAAGTCCGTCCTAACATACGCTAGTCTACCTTTGCCCAAGCCTTAAGCCTAAAAAGTCACAATAAAAAACAACAGGGGGACCAAGGCAAACCGACGCTACCACCTCCCCCCATTGTCAAATAGGGCCGAGATGGCATTTAATGAGTGTCATAAAAACATTAGGGTAAGGTTAATTTGCCAGAATCGGGTGTCTAAGGAAATGTCTAGCTTGGTGAATCTAACGGTTGAAAAGGCAAATGTTTTAGACATATTTGTTTCAAATAGAAAGATGTACTGGGTGCCCCAAGAAATGTAGACACTTTTAAACGACCATAACTTTTTGTTCTGACGCGAATTTGGATTTTTTATATTTTTTTTCGTGAGCATTTTTTTGGTTTAAAATGTAAAGAACACGATTTTTGCTTGACTCGCCCCATCCCTTTGGTTTGGCCCTTATTCATCCAGAGGCATTCCCCAGTCCAGGACCCAAACCACAGGGGGACCAAGCAAAAATCATGTTTTGACATTTTGTACCAAATTTTTTTAGTATTTTGAATTCGCGCCAGAACAAAAAGTTATGGCCGGAATGCCTTATATGGGAATCGCCCAAAAATCGGTTTAAACTACATTTTCGTGCGTTTTATTTGCTGAAACGTGTAGAAAACATGTTTTTAGAGCGCGGTCAACCATTTTTGAATTTTTTTTTACCAAATTTTCACTTTTTGCCTTGACGGATCAAGGTATCCAGGTACCTGAAAGGTATCTGGATACCCTTTTTTGACTTTTTACCTTATTTTTATCACTGGAACTGGGCGAAAAGAATCTCTAGATGCATTTATTGTCAAGATTCTTTTTGGATTAATCTCTAAGGTAAGTGAGTGCGCGCATCTCAACTCTCAAGCCCACTGCGGGGGCGTAGGGGGCTTGGAGTTGAGATGCGCACACACCCATACCTTATAGACCAAACACCCGAAACGAAGACTCTAGATGCATAGTAATATGCAAACCAGAGTTTATTTATGCGGTAGGTCCCAGTTATCAAAACTATGTTCAAATCCATTTTTGGTTTACGAGAAATACATGAGTAAATGTACTTACTAACATTACTTAAAAGAATTAAACTACAAAACAATAAATATGGGCATCCAAGTACCCTTCAAATACCCTTTACCTTGGTCCCCCAAGGCAAAAAAAGTGAAAATTTGGTCAAATTTTTTTTCCAAAAATGGTCGATCGCGCCCTGAAAACATGTTCTCTACACGTTTCAGCAGCTAAAACGCACATAAAAGTGGTTTAAACCGATTTTTGGGCGACCCCCATATAAGGCAGTTTAGCCAAAGTTATGGTCGTTTAAAAGTTTCCACGTTTCTTGAGACACCTGTATACAGTCAAACCTCGTTTATCCGGCACCCCCAAAAGTTCATTCCCGCCTTGGGTCCGACATTTTTTTCAGCTCAATTTTCGAAGTCTTTTGCTAAATGTGAATTTCCAGTCTAGTCCGAAATATTGCAAGGATTCTGATTTTGCCATTCGTTTTTTCAAAATTTTCAAATTTCGCCATAAAGACCCGCGGACGTCGGTTATCCGGCACCCTTTTGAAAATCAGGTACCGGATAACCGACGTCCGCGGGTCTTTATGACGAAATTTAAAAATTTTGGAAAAACGACCGGCAAAAACAGAATCCTTGCGATATTTCGGACTAGACTGGCGAATCACATTTAGCAAAAGACTTCGAAAATTGAGCTGAAAAAAGTGTCGGATCCAAGGCGGGAATGAAATTTTGGGGGGTGCCGGATAAACGAGGTTTGACTGTATGCTCTATAAATTCTCACTTCGCCTGTTTCAACCCTGGAGGACCGTCTTGATTTTGCCAAAATTTGGACATTTTTGTTTCTGAAGTTATCACCATACCAACTTTGACCGGCCATAAGGGTGTGAATACTCAGAAGATAGCCCAGAATCGCAGCTACATTTTAAGTGGTCATACAGTTACGGGAAGTTGAAGTTGGCATTGTCAAAAATAAAATTCCGTTGAAATGCTGATTTAATTAATTTGACCACTTTGTGGTCTACGTGGGCTTTCTAGGATTAACTGTAACCTCTGGTCTCTTTTTGTTTTTTTCCGCTCCAATAAAGCCCAAATCAGCTGTAGCCGCAAAATTTATGACAAAAACCTTTTTTTTCTCAACTAACTTATCAAAGAAAAGTAAAAAAGAGGCAACAAATGTGAGAGTTTGGCCTACAAATAAAAAACCAAACATATGGACCACAGGCTCCCAAAATACACCCTCTAACAAATCTGTGGTATGGGAACAAGGGAGGACAAACAACAACAATAATTGCTTGCTTAGTAGCAGTACGTAGACCCAGCAGTAAAAAAGTAGTGTGGGAAAGCCGCATAGAATGGGGCCAATTCGCCCAGGCTGAAACAAAAGGCGAATTAAGGGGATGAAGGAGAAATCTGCCTTTGTTCTTTTTTGTTTGAGCCAGGCAATAGTGCTCCAATTTTTTTATCAAATTATTGATCTTTTGGCTTGAAGGAACCCTGTTTTATTTGTATGTAATTTAACTTTTTTTAGAATGCCTTGAAAGCTTACGAAATCATTGAGCGAAAAGAGAAGGAAGAAAGCCGGCCGCAGATTTGAAAAAGCCAAGAGTCCTCCGAAGAGCATCACGCAATCGATAATCGCAGGTATTTATCCATGAATCGTATGGAGGATAGTAGAAGAAACTGGAATTCCTATGAAGACTGTAGACTATAAAAACATCAAGAAGTTGGAAAAGCAAAGAACGTGCAGTCAGGCAAGCGACATGAAGCACCTAGGCTCCTATGGGCACGTAGGAAGGGTAGCAGCGCGGTGGCAAAAAAATTCACCGTATTTTTTTTAATAAAAGTACCCCGACCACCCTTAAATTTTGATTAAGATTTCAGGGTGAGCGCCATTCTTATGGACAATTCAGAGATTTTTTAAGTTTTGAAGCATATAAGACCATATGTTTCAATTATAGAAAATAAGGTAACCTAGACAAACGATTAATGTCGGATGCGGCAAAGTTTCCAGGCACAACTTTGGTGTCGGCAATGCCTTTGTCAAAGCCCAATTATGGCTGAAAAAATTGGAAATAAAGCTGTTTCGCGTATATTGTGTCATTATTTGAGCTTACGCGATTAGCTAATTTTTACTGAAGGCGGCACACTTAGACCCTACCCCACCCAGCCAAAATTTGCCTTGGTCCCACCTGTTGATTTTCTGATTAAAATTGACTGGGTGGGGTAGGGTTAAATTCAGCCACTGAAGGCTAACAATTTACTATTGAAAGTGATTTCGAAGGCGCTTTTGATAGTGCCCTATAGTTTTCAATAAAAAAATGGTCATGACTAGACAACTGCTGGATTACTAAATCGTCAAAATATAAAAAATATTAGAAAATTTAGATATTTCGCTTTTTTGGTACTTATCCCGTTTAAACCTCAACAGCCCCCTAAATTTTTGAAAAGTGACCCAAAAAGACGTCCTAAGCTACTTTTTTCTGCTTAACATGATAAAAGTGACATTTGCAAGTAGTTTCTGATAAAAAAATTAAAATTTTATCAAAATTTTTTGACTTCAAATGAAATTCAGATGGTATTTTTAGGGTATTTTAGGGTCATTTTTAAGACTTTATAACATTTTTAGGATTAGGCGAGGGTAGACCCGCGTATGTTAGGACGGACTAAAACGTTTCTCTAACTAAAAGAAGTAATGGAAACACGTTTGAGTCCGCCCTAACATACGCTGGCCTACCCTTGCCTAAGTCTAAAATACACAACAAGAGGACCAAGTCAAATAGGAGTGAGAAGCCCAACGGCACTAGTACTCACATATATGGGTGCATATCATAGTTTTTATATGAAATAGGCTCTAGAAAGTAAAAAGTGTTCAAAATTTATCACTTTTACTTATATCTAACCAAAATTTCGTCAAAAATACCTCAAAAAGACCATGTGGCCTGAAGAAATTGAAGTCAAAATTTTTGGAAAAAAGTTTACATTTTTGGCGCTGGTATAGAATCCCCCCCCCCAAATCAGACCTTCTAAAAATCGTTGTAACTACCCTTTGGAACAACAAGTTTAGGCTTAGCCCTTAGGCTTAGGGGTAGGCCAGCGTATGGAAGTTGTGACTAATAAGTGTTTTACGCACTTTTTCTGGGGTCTGGAACATATATTTGGGTGCTCTTTACTTAGGCTTAGGGGTAGGCCAGCGTATGGAAGTTGTGACTAATAAGTGTTTTACGCACTTTTCTGGGGTCTGGAACATATATTTGGGTGCTCTTTACTTAGGCTTAGGGTAGGCCAGCGTATGGAAGTTGTGACTAATAAGTGTTTTACGCACTTTTCTGGGGTCTGGAACATATATTTGGGTGCTCTTTACTTAGGCTTAGGGTAGGCCAGCGTATGGAAGTTGTGACTAATAAGTGTTTTACGCACTTTTCTGGGGTCTGGAACATATATTTGGGTGCTCTTTACTTAGGCTTAGGGTAGGCCAGCGTATGGAAGTTGTGACTAATAAGTGTTTTACGCTGGGGTCTGAAACATATATTTGGGTGCTCTTTACTTAAGTTTTAGAAGGCATAAGTTTTAGGGGGTATTCTATACTAGGGTCCATTTTTTTATGAGAGACTGTTTGCAAATACTTTATTTATCATGTTAAGCATAAAAAAGTAGTTTAAAACGTCTTTTTGGTCACTTTTCAAAAATTTAGGGGTGGGTGGCGTTGGGTAAACGGGATAAGCACCTATTTTTTAATATAGACCAGAAAGAGAAAAGAAAATGTCAAAATTCGGGGACTGTTTACTAAACCACTGCCTAAAAGAACAAATAAAAAATTAGTCCTGAAAAAAAAATATGCAGAAGAGAAAGCATTATCTAAAACAAAACTCTCATTAAGGTCAAAAAAAAATTCCATCCCTCCTTGCAAAATTAACAAAAACCAATTTATCTTGTATCGACATCTATTACCGCTACTTGTTGCAAGAGCACACCCAAGAAGAAGAAGGAGGATCTTTTTCACCCCACCGAATAACCCTGACTTTGAGCATATAGGATGTAAGACAAACACAGCATAGAATAACAAGACTAGTAGCTTTTGCAAAAATAAGCCCACTTGACTGATCTGTTCATGCATATTTCGACTGAGCCGCAACACCTTGGCCCGTCTTTCCAGTGCATTTGCCAGAGCTTCAGCCATCCTGCTTAGTTCATCACATTTAGGTAGGAGACTGTCGGCGGAGAGGACTTCCAATTCTTGGCTGGTGATCAATTCGTCGCCTTTTTCTTTTAGTGCTCGAGCCAATTGAACGTCTTGCTGAAAATGGAACTAGTTCAAATTAAAAATGCTTCAAAAAGTGAATTTTTTGAACAATTAAGAAAAAGTACCCTTTTCTGTATACAGTCAAACCTGGGTTATCCGACACCCAAAGGGACCGCCCTTATGGTGTCGGATAAACGAGGTGTCGGATGACTGGGGTGTAGGTTTACCAGGCCTACCAAATCGGGCTCATGGTGTCGGATAAAAGAGGGTGTCGGTTAACTGGGGTGTCGGATAACCCAGGTTTGACTGTACCATATTGCGGCCTTTCTTGATCCAAAAGTTTATATTTAACATTTTGTTTTTGATCCACCTATTAAAAATTTCTCTTAGGCAATTAACCCATGACTTTGTAGCTCATCTCATGGACTACAAGTTCAGGGGTAACTTTTCTGAGAACAGTCTTCGAAAAATGGATCCAAACACAGTACAGTCGAGTCTCGTTTTAACGTGCCGGCAATGTAACGTACTTCTCGATATAACGTACAGCAAAAAAATTGCCTGGATTTCGGGACCTGGGTAGCAGGGCTGCACCGGATATCCGATATCCGAAAAAATGGCAAATTTTCGGATAATTTTTTTTTGAAAAAAAAAAATTTTTTTTTCAAATTTTTTGAGAAATTATCCGATATCAGGCATTTTTTTTCATCCTATATCCGATCCGATATTTTCGCAGCTCTGCTGGATAGGTAAAATCGGCATTTTGTTATTAACAAACACAGCTTCTTACATGATTTTACGTAAAAATTAATGGTTTGTTTTCGATTTTAAACAAAAAAATCCACGTAGATATCCACTTAATCCACGGTATTGTCGATATAACATACCCCTAGGGTCGGTCCTTGGGGGTACGTTATAACGAGACTCGATTGTATCACTAAAACGATACTTAATCAAGGAGGGTCGTTCTATCAGATTAAATACTGTAATTTTTTGCAGGACTTTTAGTAGGTAAAATTTTCTCAGCAATCAGAAGATATCCGATATCCGAGAAAATGGAAAATTTTCGGAAAAAAAGTTTTAAATTTTTTTTCAAAACTTAGTGAAAATATCCGAAATCCAATAACCGATATCCGGCACTTTTTGACATCCGATATTCGATCCGATACTGTTCTCATATTCGTTGCAGCCTTGCAGCACACCCAACCAAACAATGCGAAATTGGTGAAACCTTAATCTTATAAGAAAGTTCATAATTTTTTTAACAGTTATTAGCTTTTGCAAGGCTATTTACTGAAGCACAGGGTGGGCCAATTTTTGTGCACACTTTTGGACGGCCATAATTTTTTTTCTAGGTCGATTTTCAAAATTCTGTTTTCACAGATCGACTCAGTTTTCGATGCGGTTTTGTTTGTCATACGTTGCTCGGAAAAAAACGTCATTTTGGTACATGTTTGAGTACTCAGGAAAAATGGTCATTTTCAACCCATAGGGGGGACCAAGGCAAATTTTTGAAATTTTTCGAATTTTTTTCCGAGCAACGTATGACAAACAAAACCGCATCGAAAACTGAGTCGATCTGTGAAAACAGAATGAAAATCGACCAAAATTACGGCCGTCCAAAAGTGTGCACAAAAATTGGCCCACCCTGTATTTTTTGGTGCTCGGTCGTTTGAATGCTTGAGTATTTTTGAAAAAATCATGGGAAAAAAACACAAAAAAAAACACTAAAAAAAGGAGCATATGGTCAGGACATATTTTTAGAATTTCCAGAAAACAATAAAAAAACGTTTTTAGCCGATTAAAATGGCTTATAAATAGTTTTGTCGCCCATTTTAGCAAAATTAAAAAAAATATGCTATAATTACACTGCTATCTTTAGGTCATTTCCAAAAAAAACTGAAATGAACAAATTTGGGAAATATCTCACTAGCATTTTCAATGCCTTTAATAAAAATCTAAACCAACCATAGCATTATGCGTATATTCCTGATGTTCTGAGGCCAACCTCTCGACAGTAGCGACGCCATCCCCGACCTCTCTGTGCTCTTCCAGATACAACATATGTTTGGCGAAAGAAGATTGCAGCTGAAAATAAATTATTAATTAGAAGTAAGTAAGTAATTAGATACAACCAAACCCAAACGACGTCACCCAGCCAAAACAACAGCGATTATTTAGCCAGAAAAGCAAGAAGGACCCCAGTACAATAGGTGGGCTGGCTAATGTGTTCAGTTAAGATGCTAGAGATCCGGAAACACAAGAATAAACAGACCATCTGTTTATTTATTTATCTTTTTTCTGCAGTAGACCTACAGATTTGTTCAAGAAAAAAAAACAACAGGGGGACCAAGCTGCGGGTTTTTTAACCGGAACGGCAAAAGGTGATTTTTTTTCAAAAAATTGCCTTGGTCCCCCTGTTGTTTTGAAACCTTGCTTATTGGCGTTTTCAAGTCATTTTTTGTTTCAGCTGTTGTAAACTCCGCCCACGGTTTTCTTCTTCACCTCTTGCTCGGAATATAAGGCTTGTCAACAGTACTCGTTTCGAATAAAAGAGCAATGACTATCTGAAAAACAAATTGACATAGATGATATAGAATGCTGATATGAATTGATATAGAATGCAGTCTAACATTTTACTCGATGGACAACTCATGACTGTTGAACAAATCGAAGAAGTTGCTTCCTATCTTCTATTTGATGCATTTCGCACACAATTTCGAATGAACTTCTACGCTAAGAATGCAGCTCCATCAGGTTTTGATTCAAATGTACCTGAAACACACAAAAATATAAAATTTCTTTTTCAGAAATATCGAAACGAGTAATGTTGACAAGCCTTATATTCCGAGCAAGAGGTGAAGAAGAAAACCGTGGGCGGAGTTTACAAGAGCTGAAACAAAAAATGACTTGAAAACGCCAACAAGCAAGGTTTCAAAACAACAGGGGGGACCAAGGCAATTTTTTTCAAAAATATCACTTTTTGCGGTTCTGGTTTTTTATTTGAAAAAAAAAAACCAAAGGTCCCTTTACCAAAATGTTGCCCCTAAAGATCAATAGGGCCGACCTACAGATTTGTTAGAGTTTTGGAAAAAAAAAGGGTTGACGAGTTGGTGATTAGTGAGTGCATGTGTCAAGTTTGGAAAGATGAAGAATTTGGAGGTTTTTAAAAGTGTCAATTGCAGCAAACCACTTTTCAATCAACCAGATCAATGGGGCTGGGACAACAAATAGTTTACATAAAGAGCAGAAAAGATTAAAAAATTAAAAAAAATTAAAGGAAAAATCGGGTTTTTTTATTTTCTCTGTAGCTTGAAATTCAAAAAAAAGTTCGAAATTTTATTTTCATGCCAAAATTTATTTTTTAGACGCAAATTATGCCGTAAACTGGCATAAGGTAAGATTATTTGCGCTGTGGATCAAAAAAGACCAAAATATTATAATCTTTTTCTAATGTCTAAAAGCTTTTAAAATTTTGAAGATTCGTATCTGACAGTGTCCTTTTTTCTAAAATATTTAAAGGGCAAATTGAACTAATTACAGTATTTTCTCTATTTAACCCCCATAGGGGATTATTTTTCAACCGCTGAAAAATCGTCAAAATTTCAGGTCGATTTTGAAATTTTCGGGTGCTTAGAGGACCATTGACATCAACCATACTTGTTGATTTGGAATTTGGCGAATTCAAATGCGCGCGGGACACTTTTTTTATTCCGAAATTATTTTTTGAATATAAAGGTATATTTAGGGAAAAAACAAAATTTATGCAAGTGGCCTAGGTAGCTCACAAGGGAACCGATCGAAGTGTACCATTCGATTCAAAAATTCTGACAATGCCATCTTGTAGAGCATGGTCGATTTACTATATAGAATTTTCATATTTTTTGCTAACAGACAGGAAAAATCGAATCTGGAGACTCTAGAAACCTCGAGCCACAAACTGCCTTGGTCCCCCTGTGGATTCTTAAAAACGTATTTGTTTATAATCTACCCTTGATATGGTGACACCCCCAAAAGCTCGATCCTTAGCAGGCTCCGACACTATTTTTAACCCATATGTTGAAAAAAAGTGTCGGATCCAGTTGGGGATCTAACCTTCGGGGTGTCACTATATGGTGGCTTGACTGTAGAAAATATGTTATTGAAAATCCACAGGGGGGACCAAGGCAATTTTGGTCTGTTTTGACATGTTTCTCGAGTCTCCAGGTCTGATTTTTTCTATCTGTTAGCAAAAAATGTTTAAATTCTATATAGTAAATCGACCATGCTCTACAAGATGGCCTTGTCAGAATTTTTGAATCGAATCGTACAGTTGGATCGGTTCCGTTGTAAGTGGTACAGCAATGTTGTGTGGTGCTTGTCGATCTCAGGCTCGATTCCCGTGTCTGCTCTGTTATTTTTGATAATTAATGTTAATACATAATAAATGATTTGAAAAATAATTTCGGAATAAAAAAAAGTGTTCCGAATTTGCCCAATTCCCATTGTCCTCAACAAGTATGGTCCTTTAATCAAAATCTGAAAAGTGTAATCTGGTAAACTCGTGGTAACTAAGAAAACGCAAAAACAGATTTGCGAAATGTTTGCTCTAGGCTGAGATATAAGGTCTGTAGTATGGGGGATTATTAGAGAAAATACGGTAATAATGATCCAAACCTGTTCGAAACAAAAATCTTAGCGGAAAAGCAATGTGTGACAAAAATAGAAAGGCAAAGTGCATGCATACAAAATGCTCTATTATCTATTCTTAGCCCAAGAAAATTGGTTTTAGAAGCGTTATTTATTGCTTCTTGTTCCACTATTCTCGAAAAATAAAAGCACCTAATTTGGATAAAGAATGGTCCCATATATCCACTTTCGCAAATAGCCATTAGCTTTTGGAAGCAAAGAATGAGTGAAATGCAAATTTTACAAGCTCAATTCAAGGCAACTCTTAAAGCAAAATCTAATTTGCCAGTCTGCCTTTCAATTGAGAGATGTTCCCTGCGGGTGCAATGACAAACTCATTAGTTAGCACTGCCATGAAAATGAATAAAAGTCTTCTGAGAAATTGAAGAAGCGCTAATACTAAAGATGTAATTCGACTATTTTCTCAAGAATAACTAGGAAGTAACAACCAGTCTTTAGGTGTGACTTCCATAGCGCAGTAGTTAAAGCTCTAGGTTCACTTCCGTCGTGTTTTCAGGTTCAAATCTCACTGGCAGCAGAAATGATTTTTTGTGAAATTTCTAGCCTGATTATTTTCGTAAAAGCCCAAGTGCACCCCTCCCCCCTTTTAAATAAAAGTACCCTGAGGCACCCCAGTAGGCGAAAATTCCTCAGCAATCCGAATCATACAGCAGAATTTGAAAAAAAATACTTAGTCGCTGAGATATGACCTTAAGTTGGAGTGTCAATATTTTAAAAATGACCATTTAACTTTACTCCAACTTAAGGTCATATCTCAGCGACTATATTTTTCTGCTGTATGATTCGGATTGCTGAGGATTTTCGCCTATTAAGTGCCTCAAAATAAATTTTCAGCTGAAAATGGGTACTTTTATTTAAAAGTACAAAAAAATTTTCGAGGGGGGGGGCGTGCACTTGGGACACTGTCGATTATTTTAAGCGGTTTTTTGAAATTTTTTTTAAAACTTTTTTTATTAACCAGTGGGACTAGCGACATATTTTGACTAGCAAAAAAATTATTATTGCAAACGTTAAGTACAATATGTGCAAACAATATGCACTACTGTATAAAATTACAAAAAAATTTGTAAAAAACCCGCTACGATTTTTTTTACTACTAAACCCTCACTGGTAGCTAAACACTTATTTCTAAAATATCTAGCTTAATTATTGTGAGCATTTAAATTATGAAAGCGTCGGGAGCATAATTAAAACTGGGGGCTCGACTTTCACTTTTACCAATAAAGCCAGAGAAGGTGTCATTACCCACACCAAAGCAGCACTTCCACAAAAAACTATAATACTTTGAGCAGTAGGAGCACAGCCAAGGTTTGGAGCCTAACCAACTAGCAACACATAAATGCAAATGAGGAATGCGGCACGAATGTTTGTTCTTGCCTGTCCCACAGACACCAGATGAATTAATTAAGGGAGCAAAGGGCAAGAAACCATACAACCTTCCAAAATACCGAAAATGCTAATATATGGGTCCAATGCTGTTGGGACCCCCTGGATGTCAACTTTTTTAAATTTTTTCTCACGTTTAATGGCTTTTTATGAATTTTTACACGCTAAAAACGAAATAACAAGCAAGCTCATTTCATACCACATAAAAGTATTTTTTTTTAAACTGACTAAAATTTGAGGCGCGATTTTTTGAAAAGTGACACAAAATCACCCCCAAACTCATTTGTTCTGCTCAACACGGTTCTAAAAACCCTTTCTGATTAAAAAAATTTTAATTTTGTCAAAAAATTTCGCCTCCCACCTCCAAGGGATGGATGCTCATTTTAGGGTGTTTTTACCAAATTTTAGCCTTTTTTGAGTAAAATGAAGGCAAAAATGATAGATTATAAACAGATTTTTACTTTCTGTGGCCTACCGCATAAAGAAACTCTGGTATGCGTATGTTTTTACGCATCCAGAGTCACTCTCGAGTAATTCGTGTCCCCAAGCCATCAAGCCCCTTGCGCCCTCTTCGGGGGCGCAAGGGGCTTTTAATTAAAAAATTTTCATCAGAAAATGTTTGTAAATGCTTCTGTAATCGTGTTGAGCAGAAAAAATGAGTTTAGGAGATGATTTTTTGGTCACTTTTCAAAAAATCCGAGTATGGGGTAACTATAATAGTACCAAATTTGACTTATTACCTCAGAGGAAAGTTAACTATCTTATATGATGGTATTCTAGTATATTTTCTGTGCTAAAACTGGGCTAAAAAAGTATTTTCAACACATTTATCAAGAGTTTTAGCTTATGTATTCAACAGTGTTGTAAATGATTTTTGGCGGCACCGGGCACCGCACCGGGCACCGACCCTGAAAATCGCGGCACCAGGCACCATACCGGGCACCGAAATAGAAAAAAGCAGCACCGGGCACATTGTTAGCTCGTATATAAACCGTTATACTTTACAAGCAGTCAATAAGTGAATCTTTGGCATACTGCCTTATTTTACGCTTTTTCAAAGAAAAATAACCGAAATTAGTCTAAAAAATCACGGCACCGGGCACCGCACCGGGCACCAACCAAAAAATCGCGGCACCGGGCACCACCGGGCACCGACCAAAAAATTGCGGCACCGGGCACCGCACCGGGCACCGCGAAAAAAAATCGCGGCACCAAGCACCGCACCGGCACCGGTGCGGTGCCGCACCGGTGCCGGTGCCGGTGCGGCACCGGTGCCTTTACAACACTGGTATTCAAATTCTGTTGTATTTCTGCAAAAAAATTACCACAAAAATTTGTTTTCAGGATAAACATGTTTTTTGGAAAAAAAAGTGACATCCAGGGGGTGGGCAACAGCACCAGTTCCAATATGTAGCATAAATAAAAATGGGTTCTCAATATTAGCACTTTTGAAGTCATTGATTGGAATCCACCAAAAAACAAACAAAAGAAACTAAGCCAGAAAATAATAAAAAATCCTTTTTCCGAGCAAAGCTGAAAGTTTTTGTTGCTAGCTCATAAAGAAATAAGAAAAACAATGAGATACCCATTTCTAGCATTCGAAAACTTTCACTTCCTTTTTATTTATTAGGCATAAGGGATTTGGTAAAATAGAAGTTTTTTAGCTGTCTTTTCCTAGAGCTCCAGCAAAAAAATCAATTGAGAAAATGAAACTTTTCTGGGGTCTTCAGGCATCTATGATTAGAATTTTGTTTTTGGTGTCCTATTCCAGAAAAGAACGAAAAGACTAGGCTACTTGGCGCCAGTAGTGTTCAGGGGGGGGACTTTATATAGGCATCGCCTAAGTCACAGGTTTCACTACCACTGGCTGCACACCATATTTTTTACCTCCTTTTATTTACAAGTTTGGTGTCAAAATGATCCTCACACTCTTAGCTATACAATAAAATTATCAGCGCACGCTTTTACACTTACTGGAGGTGATTTACAGGCTCAAATGGCCGAAATTCCCGAAAATTGATGTTTTTTTAGGCTTTTCTTTGACTGGGTTGGTTAATATTTTCTGACTTTTTTGTACAAGTCACACGTTTCATATACGAAAATGTAGCCAAGATTCTGGGTTTTCATTGAGCTATTATACAGAGAGAAAACAAACTCGAGTCGTGATTAAAATTTGAAAAACATTCAACAATACCCCGTTCCGTGCCAGCCTACCCAAGGCTGTCGCAGAATTATTCAGTATTATGTTTGGAACCGACTTCTTTTTGCAATTTAAATTTACATGATCATTTACAACCTTATACTCAAAATGTAGCTCTGCTTCTTGTCGTCATTTTCAGTACGTGGTCGTGAATGATCATGTAAATTAAAATTGCGAAAAATACATCAGTTCCAAGATAATACCTAAATCCTACCCCTCAAAAGTACTCTTTTCATCCTTGGTCAAACCTTCGCAAGTTACCTGTTTGCTGAAGTGATTTTCATCTGGAAATTTTTTTATCCGATTCGCCATGAAATTCTGACTCTACAAAGATACTAAACGCGCTGAGAAATAAAAAAATGTGTAGAGCTTCAGGCGATATAAAAGTAAGTACGCATCATATTGGCTGGTTTCCTTTCATTTTGATGGTCATTTGCGTGAAATCCCAAAATTAAGGCATTTTCTAACAGCAAAGCAGTGCTGGAAATAATTCCATTCGATTCCTCGATAGCTTTTGGCCCTAGAAGTGAGTGAAGTTGCTAAAAATAGAGTCCCCCAGTGAAAATTGAACGTGTGACCTATAGGCGATGCGTATATAAAGTTCCACAAGCCTCCCAACCCGCATGGAAATCGTTTGAATTCAAACACATTTGAAGGTTGGAGGTTTGAATCCCTCTGGCCACACACTTTGGTACTTATTGGGTTGGGGTCACACCTCATATTTTTTTACAAAACAGCGACACATACTAATTTTATTCAATAGTTCCTCAATTCTATCAATCAATATCACTTTGTCTTCCCACTTTTGGATTTCTCAGATTCATTTTCCCACCGCATAAGCAAGTTCGCGCCGAGTGAATTAATCCCAAACTTTGCAGCCATTCAAGAAATGTATTGTTGTCCCAAGAATGCCAAGAGTATGCCCCAAGAATAAAAAAAGCTATTTTTGACACTTAAATGCCATCTCATAAGGCTAAACATGATCAATTTATTGATTGGAATCATTTCTAGGATTGATTTGCTGTAAGTAGCAGCCTTAATTCACCTTTAAAATATAGACATTAAATTTTATAGTTTTTTTCTGTTGATTCTCAAAGGATGATATTGATTTTATAGACTCAGAACTGCACAAAGAACCTGGTAGAAGTAAATTTTCATATCCTAATCACTTCAGAAACTTGGTAGCTCGACAAGGTTGACCTAGCAAAGAAAAGGCATGAAAGGTTGAAAAAACATTACTTCTGTTTACCTAACTTTGGGTGGTAATGTAGCTCGTACTAGTTGCGCACCTCTGCACTAAATCTTTTTTGTGCTCTTAGGATGCTTGCGATACCAAACTCGTAAATAAAATTTGATAAAAATGAAGTGTGCGGCCAGAGGCATTCAAAGCACCAACCTTCAAATGTGTTTGAATCCAAACGAATTCCGTGCAGGACCAGGTACGGACAAGATATATACCCCCCCCCCCCCCCTTTCCTCACCTTCAAATAAAATTAAGGCAAGAGATCGGAGAAAACATTCAGATTATTCTTGGTGCTAATGCTTTCCCTTTTGCACACCAAAGTACAAAATGCCTGCTTTTTGGTGCACTGAAATCTACTGCTGCTAGCAATAGTTTTTGAAAAAAACAACAACAGAAATGAAAAAGTAGATAGAAAAAAAATCGCTTTGGAATGTTCGTTGTTAGTCATATAAAATTGGGGAAAACTTGTGAAAATTAAATTTTTAGCTTTGTTAAGATTTTAGGTTAGGCAAGGGCTGGCCGAAACCGAAAAAATGAAGAGTACTTACTGACTAGGATTCGAACAAAATTTTTATAAAATATTTTATGAAAAAAACTTCTTATTTATTCCAAGCAATAAATACGTTAAAAAATTTAAAAACTATTCTATAAAAAATCACAGTATATTAAGAAGTTTGAGATATTTGTGTGAGAAAAAAGGCAAAATTAAAATATTGGCTTTAGAGAATCTGTGATAATCTTTCAGATTAAAAGTTCGTAGACAGGCAAATATTTGCGCTTGTAAATGTGCAAGATTTTTTTACATAAAAGTTAATAAAAAAATATTGTACCTTGCGGAAAGAGTCCTCGAACCGCCTCAACTGCAAACATCCAGTAAGTCTTTGCCTATGCTTTGCCCAGAACTGATCAAAACTTCGCTCCGTATCTTCCAGTTGGCCCAGCATTCTTTCTATGGCAGTCACATTTTGAAGGCGGCTTGGACTTAGTTGCTAAATAAAATTTGGTTAGGCTGTTAAAAAGGTCCGGAACCATACCTCTGCGGTCGGCTTTTGCTCCAATTGTCGGACTTGTCGTAGAAGTGAAAGCCCTTTTCGAATAGATATACGGAAATCTTCCTGAATAATTATTTATTTAAGTGATTTGTCAAAGGAAGTGCAACCCATGTATATGAGTCACCAGCAAAAAAATAGAGGTGGGAGGTTAAGATGGTTTAAAGGCCGACAAAATAAATCTAAACCTTAAATTTTGCCTACTTTTTGCCTATTCAGACTTTTTATCTTGAGAATGTTGTGTGGTTTAGGAATCTTATAGATTAGTCAGCCACCCACTGGGTATGCCTACGGCAGAAGTGCCAGATTACCATATTTTTAAGGCTTTAGCTCATTTTCGAAGTCTGGGCTTTTTTATGATTGCCAAGGAAAAGGCTTTTGTGACAAAAATTGAGAAAAAGGCCTAGTTTAGAGCCGGACGGCGGAAACCTCTTTTAAATCGTTAAAGCCTTATCTTAGGAAAAGTTAACCATAATCACCATGATCACCATTATCACAGTATTAACATAACTTTAATGGACAAGGGGACCAAGAATCTCGGGGAAAAATCTCAAAATGAAAATTTTCAAAAAAATGTTCAAAAAAAAAGGGGGGAAGCGGAACATATACCAATTTTTCTATGCTAAAAACGATAAAAAAGCTATTTTTTGACACTTTCCCATATAAAAAGTTAATTTCTAGCAAAAAAATTTTTGGCCAAACATTGGCTTTTTGCCTTAGGGGACCAAGGTAAGAGAAGCTAAAGAAGTACCTAAACACTCTAAAAAGATGGGACTTGAACATAGTTTTCTTGACCGGGGCCTACCGCATGAAGAAACTCTGGTATGCATGCTTTTTCATGTATCTAGAGTCACTTTCCAGTGATTTGTGTCTAAAGCCACCAAGGGGCGCAGGGGGAAAACAACTTTTAATATGGGAAATATGGGGGGTGGTGACGTTAAATCGAGGGTTGACTGAATCGACTACGCTGAGCACGATCCCGGCATCAGAATCACAGGTGTGTTAATCAAATGTCCCGTTCGAGGTCGACATACAAGCAAATTTCCCCCAAGGGCATAAGTACCTCCGGTCTATGAACCTACCTTGATAGCATCTCTTTCAGCACTTTGCACCTCCAATATCCTTTGCGTAGTTTCAACATCGTTTGGCAGCTCTGTTTCTCGCAAACACCTTCCGAATTGGCTCAACGACTCAGCGATTACCTGAATAAAAAATTATAATGCTTGAATTATGTCAGAAAAAATTGCTAACTAACCCCAGCAGAACTCTTCATCCTCTCTATATCCTAAAAAAATGTTCATAAAATTTAAAAAAAGAGATTATTTCAAAAACATTTCCCGTTATAGTTCATTAACTGATTGCTGTTTAAAATTTTATTTAATTTTTACACTGAACACTCCATTCTGTTTTTTGTTTTTGCTTTTAATGGTCCTATCGGGTTTGTTCAAATAAATCAATTAGCAGAAAAAATACTAAACTTTATTTTTTCTGACAAATACTAAACTTTATTATAGTGATGTGTTACTTTTTTAAACAAAGTTATAATTTTTTAAATATAAAACGCCTGTATTGTGATTTCGGGTGGGTAAAGCTCGTTTTTGTCATAAAAAATCTCAAAATGACTCATTTTATTACCCATTTATTTGAGTATTTTTGAGCCCAGTCGTTAACTGTAGAATTTCTCGTATGATGTACGAGAAATTCTACAGTTATTCGTTTTTGACTGCTCTTATTTTCGGGTCAAAACTGTAGCTTTTGGGATTTTCGCTTGACGGGACTAAAAACGGGAAGGAATAAGTTGTGCCATTTCAGTTTGTGCCCGTTCAGTTTTTGCCCCTCTATCAGCAATTATAAACTGATAAAATGCCAATAAAAGGGCACAAACTGAAGGGGCGCAATTTACTCCTTCCCCTAAAAACACGCTTTCTTCTATAACATATAGGTCCTTAAAGTTGAGGTTGCTTGGTAATATTAGGTTGTTTGGAAGGTCATGAGAAAAACCTATCCAACCCTACTGTAAATGCAAAAATTATCTGTAAAAAATCGGTGAGTTTGTCATGATTATTTGAATTTTTTCGCCAACAAGACAATTTAACCAAACCGACTTGGCTCGGTCCCACCCTAGGGTTTCGTCTCAGGCTGGCCCTTGCCCAGCGCCGATTGTAACCAAATAAATTTTCTAACTCACAAAACAATTTTCCACATCTTGCTGTTGTTCTACTCTAGACTTAAACAGTCGAAAACTAAATGGGAACAAAAGTAAATTTCCTTCTTCCTCATCATTATCAATAATTTGAGGGGCTTGAATAATTTTACTAGCAGTCGAATTAGTAAATACAGGATTGTTAAAAGACTCCAATATTCTGGGTTTCGAATGGGATTGCCAATTTTGGTAACTACTAGGACTATGAAATATTTTTCGCATCATCAAAAAAGTTAACTTAAAGTCATATTTGCAGATGACTAAAATTTGTTAAGGTGGTCAAGCTGGTGAGAAACAGTTTTACACACCCCACACACACACATTTTGCGGTCTTTAGAAATAGATGGACAGCACCACTTGAGCACTTCCCCCACTACAGGGGCAGACTCGAGGGAAAATGAGTCAAATAAAAGGAAAGTTGATTTTTTCTTTGACTTTTACAGGGTGATACAAAATTGAGTTTAAATACCTCTTTTGAATTGGCGCTTTTAAAATAGATATTTGGATGATATTTAATTTTGCTTGCTGATTTCTAAAAAAACTCATGCTAATTTTTTATTTGCATTTTTCTCTACATTTTTGTGCCAATTTTTTAAAACTGTTAACATTATCGTGTAGCCCAAGATCTCAGCTTTCTATCGAACTATCAAACTTCATTGCATGATTTCAGAAATCTAGATATTTAGGGGTTGAGACGAAACAACACCTATTTGTTTCAAACCCCTAAATCTTATCATTTCTGAAATTATTCAATAAAGTTTGGTGGCTTGTTGGAAAGCTGAGATCTTGCGCTACACGATAATGTTAAGAATTTTAAAAAATTGACGCAAAAATGTAGAGAAAAATGCAACTATAAAATTAGCGGGCAATTTTAAGAAATTAGCGGGCAGAATTAAATATTACTGTAGATAATTTCCTTGACAAGCGTTGTATTTTTGCTCTGCCATAGTGTTTGTCTTCTTGATTGCCTTGTTTGTTAAAATATTCTTGCTCAAAAAGCTGGCTGTCCTATTCTACCCAAACTTAATTTTTACCTCCAAAAATAATTTCTGGCACCAAAGTAAACATTTCTGGCACTGAATTGTCAGGGTGAATGAAATTAATCTTTGGTGCTAAAAACCATAAATTAGTACCAAACAAAGTCGATTCAAGTACAAAAACAAGTTTTTTGTGAAAAAAAATTTTATGTAGGTGGCCTTTGGATGGGTAAGGCCAAAACAACAGGGGGACCAAGCGAAAATCGTGTTTTTCACATTATATACCAAAAAAATTGTCATCAAAAACTGAGTCGATCTGCGTTCACACAAATTCAAAAAACGGCCTTTAAAAAAAGTTATGACCGCTTAAAAGAAACACTCTGTAGTTGAAAATAAAAACAGACTGTGCTTATTGGGGTCTAGGTTCTTGCCATTTTCTATCTCATATGCGGTGTATTTTAGCCCACCCTGTATGCTCTTAGTATTTTCCATTTGCAAAAGTCTTTTGTGGTGGTAGAGGGAAAAACACGCAGAATTACTGCCAGTTTACACACACATCCATTCAAGACACGTTTGACTGTGCAAAAGAAAGCTAAGATTCTGGAATAATCTGCACTACGTTTTATTCCCTTGTTTTGGTCTTTTTGTTTTTGGAAAAGAGAGCAATTAAAAGGCTGTTGCTATAGCACAAAACAATGAAAATCCATTATTTATTCCACTTTTGTTTGTCACAAGTGGACAAACGCATTTTTGG
The DNA here is from genome assembly GCA_029231635.1 of Ditylenchus weischeri. NCBI lineage: Eukaryota > Metazoa > Nematoda > Chromadorea > Rhabditida > Anguinidae > Ditylenchus > Ditylenchus weischeri. The sequence goes on along the minus strand of JAMRYI010000666.1, from coordinate 28,564 downwards.
TGCGCTTGACCAGTTGAGGCAAAATTTAAGAAAAATTATCGAAAAATAATAGTTCAAGGAAAAAAATCTTGCAGAAAAATCAAAGAAATTAGCACTGCACACGGTTGTTCTACACAATGATGACCCCAAAAAATTTTTTGTTCATATTTTTCTTCTTTGGTTTCTTTCAGATGCTCTATTTTGTTAATTAAATATTTTGGGGTCATCATTGTGTAGTAATTCCCTGCACACAGGGGTCACACTAACTTAACCGACCTTTTTATCTGAAATTTTGTTTTCTTACCCCAGATGTTTTTACACCATCTTGTAGCTGAGATTTTCCTCCATCGATTCGGTGGTCAGACTCTCCACACTTTTTATGTAAAGGGGTGACTTTAAGGTCACACTTGGTGTGATTTTGCCAAAAATTATTTTTAACTGAAACGTTTGACCACTCAATGGATAGAGAAAAATCTCAGCTACAAGATGGTGTAAAAACATCTGAGGTAGGAAAACAAAATTTTAGATAAAAAGGTCGGTGAAGTTAGTGTGACCCAGGTGTGATAGTGTGACTTTTCATCTATAAACATTTTAGCTACTGATAGGCGTCCAAAAAAGTACTTTTATTTAAAAAGTCGGAGCATTTGCACTAAGCCACCAGCAATCAATTGTACTATTTTTTTTACAAAAGTTTTTAAAAGCTGTTTATATACACTTTTAAATCATTTTAATTCAAAAGATGGAAAAAATTTGCCTTGGTCCCCCAAGCTAAAATGAATGCTGGGAGTTTAGTGCAATGGAGTGCTGAGGGTTTAGTGCCATTTAGCCAAAAAGTCTTAAAAGGGTCGGAAGAAAAATCTAGGAAACCAACCTATGCTCTACGATTCTAACTAACTTTAGTATGTTTCACAATAATATTTTACGCAAAAGTTTTGTTTAAAACTGCGGGTTTTAAACTGACCATTCTGTGTTGCACCCACTCTAGATGATTGTATTTTATGGCTCCTCCTACGTCCATGGTCAAACAGTCCGCACCCACAAAATGACGCAATTCCACACAACTCTGGCAGATCACAACCTAAAATACTAAAAATTATAACAAAAAATCAAATAGCAGCTTATCGGCTCTATATGCATTCGCTTCTCTAGAAAAAAAGATGCCTTGGTCCCCCCTGTGATTTTTTTCGAAATTTTTTCTCTCCCAAAAGTCTTAAAAAGTGTTTATTTACACTTTTTAATCATTTTTACAAAAAAAAAATTTTATAAAAAAATTTTCGAAATTTTTTCCCATGGTCCCCCAAGCTGATTTTTTCGGAAAATTTCGTGGAAATTATTTCTACACTGACCAAATTCAGCATCCGAAAAATAACGGGTGGTCAAAAAGTTCCCGATGGATTTTCAAAGCTTCATTTTTTATCATTTTTCTTATCATATTTTTAGAAGTTTAGTATTATTTTGTAGCCCTGTTCTTCCTCTTTCAAACGACATGTCACACGTTTATTTTACTCAACAAAATGACCACCATTTGCATCAATACATTTCTTTAATCGTTTTGGAAAGTTGTCAATGGCTTTTTGGATCATCTCTTGTGGAAGTTCGTCCCATTCTTTCACCAGTGAAGCTTTTAGGCAGCAATTGACTTGTGTGGCTTGAGAATGCTTTGGACTGCAAGTACGGCCATCCAAAGTAGTCCATCACATTCAAGTCGGGGGAGTTGGGCGCCCAGTCATCTTTGATCGCAGCATTGTCACCCCAATGAGAATCAACCGTGATGAAATCTGGAAAGTGGACCTCAATCCAGTTCTGAGTTTCAACGGCTCGATGAGAAGGCGCGCCATCTTGTTGAAAGGTCCAATTGTCTCCCATATTCTCCTCAGTCCATGGCAGAACTTTGCTTTCGAGCATTTGACGATATTCTGGACCATCAACTTTCACTCCATTAGGTACGAAGATGAGAGGGGTTTTGGCGTTCCAGGAGACACCAGCCCATATTTGTTAAACTGTATTAGTAGAATGATATATCAAATGAAAGAGGAGTTTCAGGGCTACAAAATGGTATCAACAGATCAGAGATATGATAAGAAAAATGATAAAAAATGAAGCTTTGAAAATCCATCGGGAACTTTTTGACCACCCGTTATTTGTTTAGAACATTTACGGGTACAGTCAAACCTCGATATAACATACCCCTGAGGACCGGTGGTACGTTATAACGAAGGGTACGTTATATCGGGGGTTAATTTGACGGAGTTTATTATTGAAGGGACCGACCCAAGGAGTACGTTATAACGAGGTTTAACTGTATTAAATTTTTGGGGCTTGTATTGCTGAGGAGCTCATAAGATGAGTTCCCGATAACCGAATAGAACCCTTTTTCCTAAATTTCAAAAAAGCTTCTACAGATTGTTGTACCCGGCTAACGGTTGGACGCATCGTGGCCAAGACAAGCAAACTCCACATTGCAAGGGATTGGGCAAGTTGTAGTTCGTGTTCTCTAACTTCATAATATATCAGACAAATCTACAATTTCCCCAATCCCTTGCTGGGGAAATAAGTACCCAGTCAAGGGTTGGCCCTAGGGGTCCGATTATATCCCTTAATTAAAGGCATTGCCCTAATTTGAAAATTTTGCCTTTAATTTTTTTTGAAAATAAAGGCACATTTTGACGAATGTTATGAAAGTTATGACTACTTTCTTGGGCACAAAGAGTTGTTGAAAGCAGGAAAAGGGGAGAAAAATATGTTGTTCGTCAATAAAGTTGTTTTTTTGTTGATTTTTGTCGGGTTTGAAGCATAGGGACAACATGCCTTTAAGTTGCCTTTATTTTGGTGAAAATTCCTTTAAATTGCCTTTATTTTAGAAATTCGCGATCGAACCCCTGGTTGGCCCCGAAGCGGCCAACCCTTGGCCGGTACAACAATCTGTAGGATTTCAGGCTAGAACTTCATAAATTTGCTGGAAAAAAATATTTGTAACATAAAAATTCATTTGAATGCTTTTTGAGAAATTTGAGCAAAAAAAATTTTCCGAAAAAAAACCGTCTTGGAGACCAAGGCAAAAAAATTTTCGAGAATTTTTTGGGAAAAAATGATTAAAAAATGTAAATAAACACTTTTTGAGACTTTTGGGAGAGAAAAAAAATTTTCGAAAAAATTCAACAGGGGGGACCAAGGCATGTTTTTTTCTAGAGAAGCGAATGCATGTAGAGCCAGCTTATCTATGAGTCAACTATATAAAAGCCGTCAAAAAAAGCAGTAAGAATCCGGTGATTAGTCAAAAAAACAACCCCCACCACCTGCAAGTAGCTATACTAACTTTTACCTAAACTTCTCAGGAAATTTCCCTTATATAATCCAAAAAAAATTAAAAGAATGCGACAAATAACTACTACCAATAATACCGCCCCATTGAAAGTACATGAAGAGCAAGTTTGAAGCAATCCATTAAAGCAAAAAATAGGGTAGTTGACCTATGAGAACCCCAATAAATCCTTGTTATTATCAGGAAAATTTCTCAGCAAAACCCCAAATAATTACATTCTTCCGCATTTTTGTTTCTCTTTGTGCTAAAACGTGTGTTTAAATGTGCTATTTGTGGAAATTGCCTGAGAAATCAAAACTACAATTAGGTGTGCTAAATGGTCGAAGAAAAAAGAGGTGACCTTGAATTTGTCGTTGTTTTCGGTGAAATTCCTGTAGCCCACTTCCAAAGCTCTTTGCAAAACTCCTTCTGGTTTTAGTAGAAAGACGACACGCACTGGGAAATTGTCAGATAGATTCTGAAAAAAATTGTTTAAGTGTAGAAAAAAGCTGCAGAAAATAAGAACTGTAATTAGAGTTAACTGTGTGAATAATTAAAAAATTATTCTGAAATTTTGTCGAATTAAAAAAAAAATGATAACAGTTGGTTTAACAGCAACACGAACCTAAGATGCAACTTGACTAAAAATAACTTTGCTAACTAATTTTGAAGTCAAATAGCCGAAGAGAGCATTTGCCCAACGTCACACTTTATAAGAATAAAAGATTTTAGAGCCAAAATTTCTGAAAAGGAAGAAAAGGAATTGAGCCGCTCTAAGAGTGAAGTTATACAAAAAATTTGTTTATTTATTTTTCCCAAATTACTCATTCGTTGGCAAGAAAATGGCAAAGAAGATGTCAATAGTCCCTTGCTTATTTATGTATAATATGTATCCAGCCCCAAACTAGGAAATCTTTCGTATGAATATAGTTGACTGTGCCTCTAATTAAACATCCGGTGCAAATTTTGCCTTGGTCCCCCTGTTGATTTTTTCCACATTTTGCCTTGGTCCCCTGTTGATTTTTCCACATTTTGCCTTGGTCCCCCTGTTGATTTTTCCACATTTTGCCTTGGTCCCCCTGTTGATTTTTTCCACATTTTGCCTTGGTCTCCCCTGTTGATTTTTTCCACATTTTGCCTTGGTCCCCCTGTTGATTTTTCCACAATTTGCCTTGGTCCCCCTGTTGATTTTTCCACATTTTGCCTTGGTCCCCCTGTTGATTTTTCCACATTTTGCCTTGGTCCCCCTGTTGATTTTTCCACATTTTGCCTTGGTCCCCCTGTTGATTTTTTCCACATTTTGCCTTGGTCCCCCTGTTGATTTTTTCCACATTTTGCCTTGGTCCCCCTGTTGATTTTTCCACATTTTGCCTTGGTCCCCCTGTTGATTTTTTCCACATTTTGCCTTGGTCCCCCTGTTGATTTTTTCACATTTTGCCTTGGTCCCCTGATTTTTTCCACATTTTGCCTTGGTCCCCTGTTGATTTTTTTCACATTTTGCCTTGGTCCCCCTGTTGATTTTTCCACATTTTGCCTTGGTCCCCCTGTTGATTTTTCCACATTTGCCTTGGTCCCCTGTTGATTTTTTCCACATTTTGCCTTGGTCCCCCTGTTGATTTTTTCCACATTTTGCCTTGGTCCCCTGTTGATTTTTTCCACATTTTGCCTTGGTCCCCTGTTGATTTTTTCCACATTTTGCCTTGGTCCCCCTGTTGATTTTCCACATTTGCCTTGGTCCCCCCTGTTGATTTTTTCCACATTTTGCCTTGATCTCCCATTTTATCCAGTGCTTGAACCGGAAAGCCCGAGTTTTGACGTACCCGGTTTTCGGTTAGCCGGGAATTTCCGTACCCGGTTTTCGGTTCCCGTTAATTGGGCAAAAATCGAACCGGGTCGGTTAACCGAACTTGTCCAACCCTACTATCGAGCCCCAAACCTGTTAACTATGACTGTGGACATAGTTAACTGTAAGAAGATAAAAATTTTAGGCTTAGTACTGGAAAACAAGGGACCACAGACGCCTATCGGCGCCCCTATAGTAATTCGAAATTTCATTGAGGGGCTATGACTTCATTCGTAAAATAGGTATATCCCCTATTAGAACTCATTTTTCGCCTGTTCTTTTTAAAGCTGACATTCTGGGGAACACGATGGTATTAGCGACAAAAGTGATTTCGCTATCTACGACCCGTTCTGGCCTTCGAAGTAAAAAAGCGTTACCCACGCACCCACCCACACATGCCAAATACTATATAAGATAACCGAATTTGAGTGAAGTTTACTGGAAATAGAGCTAACTGTGAGCATAATCAACTGTAAATATAGTTAATCGTTGACTATAAATACAAAATTAGCGAAAAAACCCAGGATAATTTTTTGCTAAAATCTGGCATGTGCTTCCTCACATTGGTAAAATTTTCCAATTCTGGGCGAAGGTCTTGATAGATTTTAAAAAAGGCCGTAATAAAAAAGAGCAATTACATTGTTTTTCAAAAAAAATTAGTCACAAAAGCAGTTAACAGTAGGAAATACCGAAAAAATAGTAAATGGTATAAAGAAAAAAAATGACAAAAAATAATCCCGGTTTTATTTGTTCTCCTTTTGGATGGATAACTATGGATTTTTATCGACAGTTTACAAATACCTTTTCCATAATACCCTCATCCCTGCTTTGTGTACAGATGCACAGTGATAGACACATACAGTTGGCGGTCATTTCCTTTTCTATTTTATTATTTACTGGGCAAATGCTTTTGCTACTTTTTGCAATGGAGAAACAGGAATCCTGGATTTTAAATGCACGAAAAAAGTGTCGGACCAAGAGATTTGACTGTAGAGATATGAACAGGGCGGGATCCCGGTCATAATCACTCCAAATTTTCACCAAATTGTGACGCTATGAATTTCTGAGATCCCGAGATCTTATCCCACTAGGCAAAATTATTGAAAAAATTGCTTGAAACCGATTTTTTATAAGACTTTTTTTTATTTTTTACAGCTTTGCTATTAGCTTGTTCGGAAAGTCATGAGAAAAACCAAGTAATTTTTTTTCGAACTTTCGTTCAAAAGGCTCAGAATTTATTTGTTTACACATTTGAATCATTTTTAGACAAAAAAATTGGTATAAAAATGTTGAAAAAAATGTTACCTTGGTCCCCCAAGCTGATTTATTTTTAATTTATTTTTAATCAGCTTGGGGCAACAAGGTAAATACAGGGTGTCCCAAGAAATTTGATACACTTTGAAGAGCCATAACTTTTTTTCTGGGTCGGATTCTGTAATTGTAAACACAGATCGACTCAGATCGCGTGACAATTTTTGGTGTATCACACGCAAAAAATAGCATAGAAAATTAGCCTTGGTCCCCTATGGTGAAAATGACGACATTTTTCAAATTCCCGCCTTCCGAAATTCGGTTATTGGGAAGGCGGGAATTTGAAAAATGTCGGTCATTTTTCACACCATAGGGGGGACCAAGGCTAATTTTCGAAATTTTGGTCGGATTTTTTTTGCGTGTGATACACCAAAAAATTGTCACGCGATTCTGAGTCGATCTGTGTTTACAGATTTACGGAATCCGACCCAGAAAAAAAGTTATGGCTCTTCAAAGTGTATCAAATTTCTTGGGACACTCTGTATTTTTCAACATTTTTATACCAAAAAATTTTTTTGTCTAAAAATGTGTGTAAACTAAATAAATTCTGAGTTTGAACGAAAAAAATTTCGAAAAAAAATCACGTGGTTTTTCTGATGACTTTTTGAACAACCTAATAGAATCACCACCCACCATCAAGTAGGAGAAGAGCACTCGCACAGAAGACCATTTGTCAGCTCTTCTGTCTATTAGCAACACATAGTCTTGTTTGTTGGATTGACTTGATATGTTCTGACACGCATCATAGTCGTCTTCCAACCTAAAGCAAACAAATTTAAAAATATGTAATTGAATAATATTAAAATTTCAATGTTGAAAAATTGTACGAATCTTTCTTGTTACCATATAGCTTAACTTTTGGGGTTAAAATATGGCCAAGAATCCAGGCCGGAAGAATCCGGTATTTTTTTGACACACAAAGTATATTCAGACCCTATGAATATTTTTTCAGAGGGTGGGGGAGCTAAAACCGCTCCTACACTATTAATTTCCGAAAAAAAATTAAGGAGAGGGGTGGGGGGCAGTTGTTGCTAAAGCCTGGTTAGCAACACCCTGGATCGTCCATGACCCTAGGTTGAATTGCTCAATTTACAACAAAACTCACGGTGGCACTTGTAGCAAATAAGAGATCAATAGTTGGAATTGGTCGAATTCCAGCTGAGTTCTATTGTCTGGGAAGGTTAAGATTGGATGGCCGTCTTTGGTCCTCAGACCTGAGACATAGCAAAACCCTGTGGCCAGTATATCAGACATTTGCCTGACTTTGACTTTTTGCTCTGCCACTTCCATGAATCCATCTAAAATATAAAAAATTTTACAAAATTTTTGATAAAAACCCAATATTTTTAAGTCAATTTCTGGATTACCCCAAAAACTTTGGTCATTTTCAGTAGGTAAATCAGGATCTTTTGGCTTTTCAGAGTCACTATCAGCAAGTTGACTGTGTTGGCATTCAACTATTCCTGCTACTTCCATTTAATTTGGTTTTACAAATAGGGTTTTATCAAAAGCTACTGCGACAACATTCCATTGAAAAGTATGATTATACTGTGTTTTATAAACTTTCATCTAAATTTGGCAAAAATGACAATATTTACAATAAAATCTGTAAGTTACAGTGAAAAATTCTAACAGCTAAAATAGTTATTGTCTACTATTCTCATAAGTCGACTTTTTCCACAGTTAATTAATTAAATTAATTAATGTACAGGGTGACAAGAAATTAGTCAATCTTTTTTTTCATTTTTTTAATGTCATTAAGTATTTGTGGATGGTTATAAAAAGTGAGTGGGCAAATTTAAGCAAAACTGAAAAGTTAACCAAAACTCCTAGCTAGATTCAATGCTATTGACTCATAAATTTTTCTAAAGAAATCGGTGGGTCCGAGAAAGTGCTCGCAATTTTATTTCTCTAGTGATGCGCTTAGGTCAATCTTGCTATTAAGATTTTATTTTTTATTAACAAATTTTTTTCAGAACAATGAAAATAATATTATTATCAATCAATCTCAAGAAGGTACAAAAAGGGATCCCCAGCCTATTACTGTTTTTCTGAGTAATCTGGGTCACCCTGTAGTTAACTGTAGAATATATTAGTGATATGTTAAGTTGCTTGTTTTGCTTTCTGATCCTTCCTTGATCTTTCTTATATCTTGTGCGATGTTTTGACCAGAAATAGTCAAAGAAAAAGAAAACAGCTATAGGGTGGAATCGAACCGACTGAGTAAAAACACACCCATTCAACTACCTACTGCACCATTCATGCCACTTGTAGAGAAACAGTCGACTCTCGGTATAACGAACCCCCAAAAAGTTCGTTCCCGCCTAGGGTCTATCACTTTTTTAGCCCGATTTTTGAAGTCTTTGGCCAGTTGTCTTTGGCTGGTCTAGTCCAAAACATCGCAAGGATTCCGATTTTACCAATCGATTCTGAAAATCGCAATAGTTTTGCCGAAAAGACCCGCGCCTCTCGATATAACGAACACCTTTTGAAAATAAGTGTTGGGTCTTTTCGGCAAAACTATTGCGATTTTTAGAAGCGATTGGTAAAATCGGAATTCTTGCGATGTTTTGGACTAGACTAGCCAAAGACAACTGGCCAAAGACTTTAAAAATCGGGTTAAAAAGTGTTAGACCCTAGGCGGGAACGAACTTTTTGGGGGGTTCGCTATATCGAGAGTCGACTGTACAGTATATACAAATTAATTCGAGCTCGAGGTCTTTAACTATACTTTTGGGTATTTCAGCTGGTCTCCTAACGCATAAAAAATCTGAGGATCAACTCAGTTACCAAAATTTTCAGTCATATGACCTATGCTTACCAACTTCTGTGCTCACATAGTTAATAGAGTAAGAAAACTGTAAAACTGTCGAACAGTGACAGAAAGGTCTAAATTAATAGATGAAAAGACATCCTCAGTTAGAAAAAACTAATTAACAGTGAAAATTTTTATATAATTTGCACTTACGAAAGAGTTTGCTACGAAAATTCGCTGTTACGGAAAGGTTTCTTACAAAATTTTGCTAAGCGCCAAACTTTTGTATTTATCAGCAATGGTCAGCAAATTCGGAATCTTTAAGATATTTCAGACTAGACTGACTAATCAAAATTAACAAAAGTCTTTAAAAAATAAGGTTAATAAATGTTGCGCCCTAGGCGTGAACGAACTTTACACGGACTCCTTATTGCGATAGTCGACTGTACCATATTTTCCCTGATACAAGCCCTTATCAGGGAAAATATGGTTATCTGAGAAGCCCTTTCAACTTTGAGAGTCGGTATCCTTGGAGCGGAGCTGGTATTTTGAAAAACAGTTTTTGCGTTTTCTTAGCTACTATGAGCTCTATCAATTTTGAACCAAAAATATCAAAATTGGCTAATTTTTTTTCGATTTTTGGAGAGTTAAGAGATATAGAGCCGGGGCGTACATTTGAGAAAATACGGTTTTTCACCAAGAAAGTTGTCATAGTTGATAAAAAGTTGGCAAATAGTTAATTTCATAGTCGATAAAAAAAACAACGTTAACTGTGAATCGACTCTACAGTTAACCACAAAATACATTCACCAGTCTGACAGTAATTAGCTTTTGTTCCGCAGACAAATATGGATTAAAAGAGCAGTCAAAAAAAACAAGTAAAAAATACATATCCAACAGAGCAAAAGGAAAAGAGGTGCGATTACAATTGAGGCAGATCCCTGTTCAGTAATTGTTTCCCACCCTCCACAACCAGATCCCCCACTTAGTCGGACAACAACATATTCTAGTGGTTGGACAGCAGCAATCGGTCAAAGGACAGCAGCCAGGATAATAACTGAAAGTGTGTTTAGTGTTGAGAGAGCCCCTTCGCCCTATCTGTCCACTTTATTCCCTAAAAGGGAGGTAGGACAGCAGGTAGGGCAAAGGGAATTGAGATTAGTGGGTAGAGTACGTCTATACCAAAACGGTTGATTTTCGAGTGGGAAATAATATACACTTAGAGATAAGCTTGATGTTCATGCGAAAAAGGTGCGGAAATGACTAGAGGGCTTCAAAATTTTTACAGTTATTGATAAATTATAAAAAAAAAATGTTGAGGTCAATGTCAGGGCTCCAAGTCAAAATCGTCCAAAATTAGCCATTTTGGTCACAACACACATTGCCGATTTTTGGTTTTGGGCACGGCGCCGAGTGAGTTTGATTAATCGGGAAAAATTTGATTTTGAAAGGCCGACTCTCACACTTTTCAAAATGTTTCACTTTGATAAAAAAAATGTATTGGTTAAACAGTAAAAATATAATACGTCTCCAAATAAACTTTTTTGTTTTTACCGTATTTTCCCTAATTTAACGGCCCCCTTGCGTTCAAAATCGTGTTCTTGGCATCGTGTTTCTGACCCATTTTTTGAATACTTCTCTCAGGCAAGTTACCACCCATTTTGTAGCCAGTGAAATGCGCTACAAAGTGTGTGGTAACTTGCAGGACGAGAGTCTTCAAAAAATTGGTCAGAAACACAATGCCTCAAACACGTTTTTTGAATTTAGGAGATCGTTAAATTAGAGAAAATACTAGGGTTGTCCAATCCGAATATTCGGGAGCAATGTTTGCAGTGCAAACGTTCAAACAACTCTATTGTTGACTAAGAGTTGAGTGTATTGGTATTGTTGACTGTAGCATAGTTTGCAAAAGTAGTAAGACAATATTCGCGATCATTCCGAATATTCGCGATCATTCCGAATATTCGCGCGAATATCCCAACTCCAGAAAATACAGTAACTGACTTCTTTGATGGTGGGGGTTGTAAAGCATGTTTTTGTTTCGTTGATTTTTTTTTAATGACTCAGAATGACCACCCTAGGGTTGTCCAATTGACCGGTCAAAATATTCTGCTTACAATTAACTGGTCCAATGCCCTATTTGACGTCAAATTCGGTAAAATGCTCCCTTTTTTACTACCACAGTCCGTCAAAACCAAAAATATCCCCAAACATATTAAAAAAACATTTAAATTGATTATTTCTTAATTTTTACCTGAAATTTCAAATTTTCCGTATTTTGAATTAGCGCCCACGAAAAATCAACTATCAATTAATTAGTTAACTATTAAAATGCTCATTTATAAGCTCATTTCGATTTGAATTCGACCGGTTTCTTGACGACGGGTCATATTCTCCCGTTTGACCGGTCAATTGAGCGTTGGTCAACCCTAGACCATCCAATTAGAACGGAATCAGAACGAGACCCACCGAGTTAACTGTGGAATTTCTCGATTAATACACCGGAAATTCTACAGTTAATTAGGTGGGTCTCATTCTTAGTCAGAATGAGTGGCTGGTCATTCTGAGTCATTTTGAAAAAAGTCAACGAGGCAAAAACATTCTTTACCACCCAACAGTCAGCCCAAAACAATAAAGTTTATTTGGAGGCGTATTATATAAGAAAGTATGTCTGACCAAACGAATAAAATAAAAGCTGAGAAACAATTGAAATACTAAAATTTTCTGATCAGCACATAAAATAGAACATAGGTGATAAAAACTGATTTCCATCACAAAAATCAAAGTAATTTATAAATCCAATCTCTTAAAGTACCATGCCCGCGGTGGTCTGGTGGTCCCACGCCAATTCAAAATTTTTTCCTGATCACTGATATTTTGTTCGGATTTTTTAACTTGATTTCTAACAAAACTACACCTAAAATTAAATTTTAGGCCATGTGTTGCTAGAAACCAAGTTAAAACATTCGTACAGAAATCCAACGATTGGGAAAAAAATTGAATTGGCGGGGACTAGCAGACCACCGTGAGCATGGTCCTTTAAAAAAAGGAAAAAGTTTTATCTCACACCCAATCATAGGCGTACCCAGGTGGAGGGGGTGCTAGACGAGCTATAGCCAAAAATACTGCCCCCATCCCCTCCCCCACCACGGCCAATTTTTTTAGCCTTTTAGCCCTTAGAGGCCCCCGCGTCAGAAAATTTTTCACAATCGTTTCGGGTACGCCTATGTACCCAAAACCTATAACAGGGAAACCTCAAACAGCTGATTTTCTGACTTAAAGACTGTAAACCATCTCTCAAAGTCTTATTCCAGATCAGTGAGGAAGAAAGGAATAGAAATGTTAAAAAGGATGCTGTCGGTGAGTAACCATGGAGAACCCTTGAGTGGGATATAGAGGTAATAATTAGTGGTGGTGGTTGTCGAAGTAAAAAAGGTTGTTGTGAGTGACTCCTCCTTTTACTCACGAAATCTAATATAGCAGCAGTTGAAAAAGCAGGTTTGCGTACTCTTCACTAGGCTATTGCTTATGCTGCTCTAGAACATAAGTTTGGAGATGATTGTGATTTTTTTCGAGTGTGAAACTATTAAAAGAAACGTTCCTTATCAAATAACTCAACTTTTCACTCATTACTAGGGATCGCATAAATATGTTTTAAAGAATATGCCTGTATTTCTGTTTTTTTTGCATTTTCGGCCACTTTTTGAACAGAAAACGTGATTTTTAAATATGCGCAAGGTGTAGTCCGGACTCTTTATAAATTATAAATTTTTATAAAAAAAACCGTATCCCGAATTTTTTTAGCCTTTTTAGCCTTTAGAGCCTTTTCTGAGGACATATTTGCATTTTTTTGAATTCGCGCCATTATTTTTCCGGTGCCTACTCATTACTGCTAACTGCACAATTAACTTTTCTCACAGTTAACTATTCCACAGTTTACTATTTTCGCAGTCTCATGCTTTTCACAGTTAACCATTTTGGTACTTATACGGTTCCCCCCATATCGGAATTTTTTCAAAAACAGGTTTTAACCATTTCTAAGCAATTTTTACACGTTAAAACCGATAAAAACGTTGTTTCCGACCACTTTCCATCAAAAATTTTGACTTTTTTAGATTTTATACCTGGCTGCCTTCGGCGAGCAACCTACTTCAATAGGAAGCCCCTTTGGGGGTACATGGTCCGGGCCAAGGGCTGACCCTTTATATATCAAGAAATATATCAAGGAAATTTAACCAATAAATAACCACTGAAAATATAAATGTAAAAATGCTTATAAAAAATTCAGCGGCAGTTAAATTATTTGCATGTTGTTCCAAGCCCTAACACAAGAACAAAATTTCACAATAGTAGGAGCAATGTAGTACTTTCCCCAGCCTTGCAATGTTAATTTTAATCATTTTTATACCCCTTCTCATTGCAAGCAGGCAGCTCTTTTTTCAAGACATATAGATATATATTTTGAAGATATATATTTCTTGATATATAAAGGGTCAGCCCTTGGCCCGGACCATGTACCCCCAAAGGGGCTTCCTATTGAAGTAGGTTGCCTGCCGAAGGCAGGCAGGTAGAAAATCTAAAGAGTCAAAATTTTTGATGGAAAGTGGTCGGAAACAACGTTTTTATCGGTTTTAGCGTGTAATAATTGCTTAGAAATGGTTAAAACCTGTTTTGGAAAAAATTCCGATATGGGGGGAACCGTATAAATACCACCATTTTTACAGTTAACTTTATTGAAAGTCAACTATTTTTAACATTTTGTTATCGTTAACTATGTCAAATATTACAATTAAGCCAAAAATTTAGACTGTAATCGATTATTGTTCCATCTTTTATATTTCTTAAACACAAATTTTGATTTAAAACAATAGAAAAGAAATCTGTAAAAGAAATGAGCACAAAGTTACAGACAAATTTAGAAAACCACTGCTCACATTTAACATTCTCACAATAAGGTGTTAATTAGTAAGCTGGTGACTATGTGTGTATAATAAAAAACGGCCATAGTACACAATGTGTGTGTCGCCCGAAAACGCCCAAAATCATCTCAATCGTGCTTCTTTTGATGTTCAACGTTTGTAGAAAATTAGTTTTGTTGTTTGGGTCCTGGTCTGTAGATGGCCTATGGATGGGTAAGGCCCAAACTACAGGGGGAGGGGAATGGTTGGTCGAGCAAAAATCGAGTTTTTGACTTTATATACCAAATAAATTTTCGTCAAAAACTGATTAGAATTGTGAAAACAGAATTTCGAAAAACGGCCTAGAAGAAAATCTGTGGATCTTTAAAAGTGTTACAATTTCCTGAATAACCCAGTTGAAAATACATAGTTAACTCATAGTTCAACAATAAATTTTTCTCACAGTTGGTCAGTCTATTTATTTAGTCCACAAAATATTTAAAATATGACCAACAAAAGAGCGCATACATACAGTTAAAAGGTTTGTTGGTTCAGCTTTTCTAATAGTTAGTCACCTTTTAGCAGTAGATATGCTGAATCGCAGAAAAGGGTCAATTTGCTTTGGACCAGACCACAAAACAGCCTATGCAACAAGAACTTTTTTCACTTTTGTTCCCTCTTGTTTCTACTACGCGATTTAAAATTGAAAAGCAAAAATAATTGTTATTTTTAGGGTTGTTACACAGTTAACTCAATTTTTTAAATTTTTTGACCTTATTTCTTGTTTTTAGGATATTTTTCCTCAAAAATTTTGAGCTTCTTACCATAGGATTGGAAGCTTAGAATGTTAGCTACACCATTGTATATAAACTTCTTGGTTTGGTTCACAAAAACTTATATATTTTAGTCCTCGGACTCGAAAAAACTCGAAAAGATTCGAACGTATTTTTCTCAAAAGTGATAAATTTTCGTGGACCGAACCAAGAAGTTTATATACAATTGTGTAGCTAACATTCGAAGCTTTCAATCGTGTGGTAAGAAGCTCAAAATTTTGGGAAAAAATATCAAGAAAACAATGAATAAAGTCAAAAAAAATTTAAAAATCGAGTTAACTGTGTAAAAACCCTAGTTATTTATAGCATTTTTTGTTTGGGGTGATGTTCTGGCTAATTTTTAGAAAGAAGCTGTTGTAAATAAAACTTTTGCAAAAAGTTCCCAATTTTTTAAAATTAAAAAAAAAATTTTAAATTTTTTATTTATTGACCCACCCCAAGAATCGTCAGCCTCTAGCTCATCGTGAGATCCTGAGTCGCTTAAATTATCCGCAACCATCCAACCAGTGCCATACAAAGGCAAGCTAGTGTGCATCAAAGTAGGAACCTCCTGTTTTTTGGCCTTTTGCTTACTGGACACTTGACTGGTAGTACAAGTGTCCAGGACCACACTGCTAATACTGCTGGACCTGTAGCCAGAATCCTGCAGAAAAGAGGCTGATTTCAGGGCATTTTGTAGGGCTGTCAGATCAAAGCTTAAGTCATAGTGGAACTTGGGGGCTTCTAGTAGTTTGGCAGAAGTTTTTGGGGCTGGACAGACATGTTTGTAGAAATTGGCTGTGGTGCTGGGTAGGTGGGTGTCTGCAGAACGAGTCATCCGCCTGAAAATTGTAGTAGTGGTTTCGTTTTGAAATACATATTGGCAATAAGAGTAAATTTTTTTACTTTTCGAAGAGCGATACTAGGTGGTTTGGGGGATAAGCTATTTTGGTCGCTATTTTTCATGTCACCAGTTCGATCCGCACACTAACCCCACATTTTGTGTTTTTTTTTTCCGCAGATTTATAAATTTATTCAGTAAGAACTGAATTATGGCATTCTGAAATCATTGAACTAATATGCATAGGGGCGTTTGGCGGTTTTTGTGACATTTTTCAAATTCGCGCCCATTTTTGCATTCTGTATTTGTATTTTTTCATCAATTTTTTTTACAAAATGCAATAGTGCACAGAGAATGTTAAAAATTGCCCAGTTTTTTTAATTTAGTCAAAAAAAACGAAAAAATGACCAGTTTTGTGGAAAAGTGCCCAGTTTTTTGAAAATATGCCTGGTTTTTCGAAAATGTGCCCAATTTTTGAGATTTTGTTTGGGAAATTCTGCCCAGTTTTGGAAAATTTTGTCTAGTTTCACGAGTGGTCTGTGAACTGGTCTGTGAGGGTTTACTTAAGTGGGTAAACTTTTTGCAAAAAAGCGATTGAGCGGATCAGAATTCCAGTCCGATGGGTTTTATTGCTCAGAATTGCACACTAATATATTCAAAACCAGTTAAACTATACTGAACTACACGATTTTGAGCAATTAACCCTATCGGACTGGAATTCTGATCCGCTCAGTCGCTTGTTCGCAAAATGTTTACGCCTCGAAAAATGTCACTAAAACTACTAGGGCTGGTTAATCACCGGCAAATTTTGAAAATTTAGTCAAATAATGATCGAAGTGAATAGGTGACTCACCGCGATTTTTGGAAAATCGGGAAATCACCCAACCCTAAAAACTACCAAATGTTTACGCACCTAATCGTGCAATTGTTTACTGATCAGCTAGGATTCGGCTTAGATTAAAATTCTAATCTAAGCCGATTCGTAAATGATTAGTCAGTTAGGATTAGAATTAAGTTATAACCTTAATCCTGGCACTAACTATTTACGGCTCCTACTTTAACACGATAGTTAAAAAATAAAAAAGTTTACGTACACTTAAGAAAGAAAAAGAAAAGTTCAAAAAATAATAATAAAAACCTGATTTAGAACGGTTTTGAGTGGTTTTAAATGTTTACACTGGTTCTTGACCATACCTGCGCGGCCAACTTGCACCGGTGGTGCGCAAGGAAAAATTGGAAGTTTTGGACAAGGGAGTAGTCTAGAGCAAAGACAATAAAAAAATCAAACTGGTCAAAAACCACTTCGATTGAGATTGGTAGAAAAAAGATGATTTTAAACAGGCACCCAAATTGTCTCCATTTTGGAACACGAGTCAGTTACAAATCGGCCCGATTTCGGAACATTTTACCCCCTCAACAAGAACATAAAACTATAAAACACTTGTTTATTGAAGCACTCGTCACAAAAACAAAACGATTGAAAGTCCAAATCTAGGCTGTTAGTCTGAATCTGTCAACGAGTTTTCTAGCAAGGTTCGAATTGTTGTGAGACTAAGTGCAGCATACTCCGGCTCTTTCATTAGCTTCTTAAAGCTTTCAACGGATGTGTACTGAGCAATGCAAGTTTTCTGTAAAAATCTGATAACTTCTAACCTTCTTGAGCGATAGCTGAAAAATAACCATAAGTTTCTGTAAGCCGTACTCCTCAGCCATCAGCATCTTCTTAGCGTATGGAAAGGAAATTGAAGCAGGCAAATCTAGCAAGAACCGTTCACACCGATTCAAGACAGTATCCATGGCAAAGCGATCAGCTAGCTTGATGATAAATCCCACATTTTCTGCTAAATGTCATATTTAGGAGATGGTAGTGCTTTGGTTTTTTTTGATAAGCGATCCAAAATCACCTCCCGAACTATTTTTTTGCTCAACACGGTAACGAAACAATTCATAGGGATTCTAAGGAAAGTGAGTGCGCGCAGCTCTAACTCTCAAGCCCGCTGCGACCCGCACCTATGATTTTCACCTTAATTTGACTGGAAAAGGTTAAAATTTAGTGAAAAATACCCTGAAAGACCACCTGCCCCTTCGTGAAAGGCAAAAATCTTTTCTGACAAAATTAAGACTTTTTTTCCAAAAAGTGTTCAGAATTTTTTTTTGTCATATTGAGGAGCAAAAATGAGTACGGGAGATGATTTTGACTCACTTTTCAAAAAATTTGAGTGTGGCGGATGGGAACTAAAAAGCACCATAGCTCACTAATAAGCAGTGTTTCCAAAATAAAAGATTTGCTTATTAAAAAAATAGTTAACTTCAAAATTTGTACTGAAAAAATATTTACTGAGAAATAAGTTAACTACTTAGTCAGTGAAAAAGCTGAACATGAAAATGCCTTTTTGTGGTCTTTTTCTGGCAAAATCCTGAAATATGACTAATTTAAGCCCGACCTTACTTATGATTTTACGCCTGGCTCATACTGGTCGAAATCATACTGGTCATAAAAGACCATAAAAAGGCATTCACATTTTCAGCGTTTATTACTGAAAAAACAGTTAACTTATTTTTTCAGTGAGAAAATCTTCGCATTTTGGAAACACTGCTAGTAAATAAAAGCTAAAATTTTACGTGAAATAATCTCTTGCACCGATGGATAGATTGCCTGAAGAAGTTGACAGAATTCGGCAGCATCTAAATCCTCCATGGCTATTTCATCGCAATCCATTTCCGAAAAGTCGCCGTTAAAAAGCTTGTTGAAGAATTGTGAATGCACGGACAACAACTTAATTTGACAGCGGGGTCAAAGTAAGGCGACCAATCAAATTAAAGTACCCCTTTACTGACGTAAATTCTTTTTTCATCAATCAGAAGCACACAGTCCGAAGGGAAGAAAGTCGAAGAGCAAAACTTGTTCACTGCGTCCAGAGATTGACTGAAGCAAAAAAAACTATACTGCATTCAAATAGGTGATCCTACGTAGCGTCATTGGTTCCGTAGATTTTCAAGTCCACTTTAACTTTGAATTTGCTGAGCTCAGAGAGTTCGTCGACAGACACAATATCATCACAGCCATGATGGTCAAAATCGGAACGACCTTTTGGAAGCAATAAGTGAACTGAAGGCACGTACACAATGAATGTTGACCCAATTGTCACCCTAAGCATTTTTTTAATGCGGGAAGGGCTGTTGACTTTTTCCCTCTATGTTGCTTACATCTCGTAGCTAAGATGCAGGGCTTCAAAGTGATATAAAAACATTGGATCAAAATGCTTATGGCCATACTCGGACCCACGCTCGGCCGAGTGTCGACCTGAGTGTGTTATTAGATGACTCAATTCAACTGAATTAATCAGAACCACACACTAAGCCTAAGCAGACACGACAGCTCACCACACCACACAACATAATAATAGCATTTTCAGCTCAAATTTTTTAATGAGGTGCAGCTTGTTAACAGCTCATTTTGAAGAGCAGAAATTTTTTTTGGTGGAGGAAAAAATTTCACATCCATAACTGCATTAGAAGAACGCATATTTCGACAATTTGGTCGACACTCACTGTGAACGTGCCGTAAGAGGAAGATATGAAAAAACTAATGCATTGACTCTGATTACCTGTTTACTATACACCTTTTTTGCTGCTCTATAGAGACTGATTGTGAATGATGTATCGCAGAAATCAGCTACATCATCAAAGTAACAACGCAAATAAATGCACAAGCCAGACGGATGATAAGGGTGTAAATAGGCGGCAATGCTCCTGGAAATTGATAAAGTATCCCACAATATGGGCTGAAGACAAGACAAACCAATTTATGTTAGCTACTTTTTCAAAGGGAGATGTAAAGATATCTTTGTTTGAGATCAGATCGAAATTGGTCAGATCGAACGAGCAATTAATGATCTTCCTTGCCTGCACTAAAATAGAATACTAAGCATACATGCAAGCACGGAGAACGATCAAAGTCTAACCTGTTTTCACCAAATCTGCTTGCACTGATGGAGCTAGCTCACTCTTTGACTGGTTTTTCAGGTTCATAGCCGATTGCTCCAATTTCGTTTGAATTGACTTCTCCATACGTCGCATCTCCTCTTTGCTTTCGATACTCAGATTTCTTATGGCTTGCTCTAACTTTTCGAAACGCTCAGCACAGTTAGTTTCTCCATCTTTGATGGCTTTTTCCAATTTCTCGAAAGAATCGCTCATTTTGAGGTTATTGGACACCTAGAAAGCAAGGACAAGATAAGCGGGTGGGGAAAAATGCTAAAAGTTTACGGCAGGCAATCACGTGCGCGTGTATGCATTTGCATTTAGTTCCGCGCAATAACATTTGAGTATTATTGAGTTACCGTATCAAAAATTTGAAAGTGCTATAGCAGCTGTTTCGGCCGGCCTGTCCCGCTGCTTGATTGTAATATCGATTATTTAGAAGTGCTGATTTTTTTAATTATTTTGCCATTTTTAAAAAGTTTTTTATCAGCAAGTAGCGTTTTGTCGCACCACGAATGCCAAGTCCGCTATTGATTAGCCACAAATATTGTTTCGCAAAGTCGGGCCACAAGTAAAGTGCTAAATACCGTATTACCTCTAATAGCTCCCCCTGCTCTTATAACTCCCCCTCTAACTTTGAGGACCTATATCTCAGCCCACAGTCAATTTTTTATAGAGCTGTTTTATGCGTTTTCTTAACTCCCGCGAGCTCGATTCTGCTTTTTCGATTTTAAAGTTTCACCCAAAAATCTCGAGATTGACCTCAAATTTTTTCGATTTTCGGTCATCCAAAAAATAACTCCCCGGGGAGCTATTAGAGGAAATACGGTAGATCGATTATTTTTATAAATTGATGTAAGGTTCGTATCATCTTGGTTTGGGTACAGTCAGGGTGCTCGAAAAATACAAAATACCAAAAAACATACAAAATATAGTTAACTTAAAATATGCAAAGTTCTTTTATGAATTTTGTATGTCTTTTGTGTGACTTTTATCTGTCCTTGTATCCTCTGTCTCGTTGCTAAAATTTTACATATTTTTGGCTGATTTATCTCCGCATTCCTTTAGAACACTACTAAAAATGGAAAATATCAAGCCGAAGAGGAAGGCACACTTATAAAGCGACGTATAAAGGTTACGTCTGTCATATACACTATCCTTCTGTCGAAATTTACGTATAAATGGTTTTAGCCAGGTGTCATCATGTATATTATGCTCTGCGGATGACCTCCTTTCTATTAGATAAATTATGTTTTTAAGTTATTTGTTACGGACGCACAATACGGACGTACACCTGGACGTCTTTAATTGGCTCAACAGGAAGTTTCCGAATCGTTGGATGGGTCGCTTTTCTGCTAATCGTCCTGCTCCGTATCGTTGGCCACCGTATTCACCTGATCTGACGCCATGCGATTTCTTCTTGTGGGGCTGGATAAAGGACCAAGTTTACCGAACGCAACCGGCCGATCTCGAGGACCTGAAGCAAAGAATCATCCAAGCCTTTCAAGAACTTCCGCCCGACATGGTCCAACGTGCAATGAACAGCTATGGTCGTCGTCTTCATCGATGCCTCGAAGTCCAAGGTCGAAGCGTCGAACAAGCCTTTGGAAATATTGAATGAAAATTGTTGTTTTTGTTTGTTACACTTTGTTGATGTTTTTGTTGATGTTAAAATAAACATTTGTTATGCATGTTTGGTGTTATTCTGTTGCCTAGAGTCTTGGCTATCGATTAAAAAAAGATCTCGTCGAGACACAATAAATTTGAAAAGATATGAGCAAAACAAATAGTGTCGAAAATTTGGGCAACTCTGTAAAATTTCAGCAACGAGACAGAGTATACAAGGACAGACAAAAGTCACACAAAAGACATACAAAATTCATAAAAGAATTTTGTACATTTAAGTTAACTATATTTTGTATGTTTTTTGGTATTTTGTATTTTTTGAGCACCATGGGTACCACGACCTTTCAAAGCGCCCGAAAAGGTGCATTTTGAACTTCAACGAATTTTTTCGGGAAATCAAAAAATTCGCCTAATTTGACTAAAAAATGAGTTCCAGACTTAAAATGGTTTCGAGTTTTCACACGTCCTCGACCCAGCAACGATCTCCTCCTACTTTTTAGAGAGGATACAGGGCTACATTTTGGTATATTAATTGTTACTGAGAATACGATTTTTTCTATTTTCGATACGACCAAAGTTTCATGTAACTTTTTGCCTTGTATTTGACTAAAATTTAATTTTTCGTCTGACATATACTCAAATTTTTATAGGAAAACTTGAAAATCTGATATTTATGACTTACGGTCAAATTATGCTGACGCACAATCGTACTAACCCCTGGTTTCGGTCTTCTTTTTTTTATTTTGAGAACAAAGCTTGTTGACGGAAATAAATAAATCTCACTTGTCCAAAGTGGTGGTAGCCCCTCCAAAAGTCTCATTATAGGCGGCACAAGTGCTGCGGGAGGTGCTTGGCTGAGAATCTAGTAAGCCATCTTCCTGGTCTTCCAGACTGGATGTGGAGGGCACATGTGTACACAAGGCAGGCAGGTAGGAGGACTGGAAAAAGGGGTTGGATATCGAGGAGTGCGCCACGGCAATGGATTACTGGGGTTAATAGACAGTAGCAGTGGGTGTGGATGGATCTCTCGTTGTTCTGTAACTAAACAAATAAAAAGGTAATGAACACGCAAGTGAAAACATAATAGAGCACTGCATTGATCGTGACCATTACTGCAAAAAGTGAACGACAAATAAATGTGTTTGCATCACGCAAACAAATTTATTACCCTATATAAATGTATGAGATATGCTGCAACATGGATAGAATTTGAAATTTTGGGATCAAAACTGCTATAAAAATCGGTTTTAGAGCTATAAAATAGAGCCAATCTACGTTGAGAAATCTCCCATGTGGTTCAGAATGTTTGTCGAAGTATTTAAATTCCCGCCAAAAAATTTTGTTTAAAACTGTTTTAATAAAGGATAATAGGGTTGCATTCGGTCGGTTTTTTTGGATCGGTCGATTTAAAAAAACCGTTTTTTCCAAAACCGGTTTTCGGTTCTGGGTTTTTCAAAAATTTTCGGTCGGTTAGCCGAACTGTACCCGGTTTTCGGTTAATTTTTGCCGTAATTAAACCGATATTTTGCTAAACCCAGTTTTCGGTTTTCCCGGTTTTTTTTAAACCGGTTTTCGGTTTCGGTTTATTTGCCAAAAAACCCGGTTTTCGGTTAACCGACCAAATGCAACCCTAAAGTATAACGTAAAAAAGATGGCAGACCATAGATGGGATCAAACTTGAGGGTTTTTTCACACTCAACTGAAACTTTTAATTTTTTGAGTGATTCAAGATTTTGTTAACATTTTCAAATTTAATATTTTTGTTCAAATTTCAGTTTTTCTTGTTCTTTTGTTTGTTTGATACGCCTGTTTTTGGCTTATTTCTCCATTTACGTCTCATTTGCTGATTGGTCCTCGAGTTCATCCACTGCATTGATTTTTGTCGTTCTCTGTGGTTCATCAAACTAATTTCTATCAATTTTGCAGATATAGCTGCAGTCGAATAAGGGAAGCTACGCGCCGGTTTCGTTTATCTTCGTCATCAAGATCTTGGGCTAACGCAAATCGGGCAACTGTTCGCAGTGGCAAGGCAAATGGTCAGCAATGGTGCTCGTCGATTCTAAGAAACTGGCGCTAAGAAGAGCCGGATTGGGCATGGAAGAAAGAGGAGTAAAGAGATGAAGTCTATCGGGTTTGATTTAGTGATTTCGGTTTCCCGTTTTAATTTCAAAATTTCTCTTTCAAGATAGGAGCAGAATCTGAGTGGAATAAGATCTCAAACGCATTGTGAAGGATTTTCTGAGAAGAATTTGAGCGTGTATTGAAGCTGGCGAAACGCATTTTGACTGAGAAGAATCCGTTGTAGTTATCGTTTTATGTTGTCATATTTACTGTTATTTGTTGTCACCGTCTTATAATCGCTTTATTGTAGACATTTCCTGGGCTTGCCACCTGGAAATTCGGAAACAGACCACAGCGAGGTTATGCTATCTGGTTTTTTTCAAAATGCTAACGTAATTTTGAATCACCCTGTGTATAAAAGATCTTTTTTCTCTCATATTATTATTTGCCTATCCAAAAGTGTCAAAGAAGAAAATAATATCAAAATCATTATTTGTGGTTATGTATAAATTTCAGCTTAAATAGGTGCTTAAATTCAGTTCTTGCCATCTATTTCAAGCATCTTCATCGCAAACATCAACATAAAATGCACATTTACAGCCTCAGTGTGACGTAGGCTTGATTTCGAAGAGGAAAAGTCAATTTTGCATCAAGTTTGAAGCAGGAAGGGCATGAAATTTACTAATTTTAAAGAAACAAATAAATTATTCAACCCAAAAAGTAAGAAAAGCATATTTTAGTACAGAAATTTACAAAATTTAGGGTGCTTACTGCGTTAACGCCACCCTTCCATCCCCAACCCCTTATTTGAGAAGTAACCCGAAATCGTAAGATAAGCTATTTTATCTAAAACACGACAAAAGAAAAATTTATAAATACTTCTGGACTAAAAATTGAATATTTTATAAAAAAAATTCACTTCCACTCCTCAAAAGTTAATGGTCTAGTTCAGTTCATTTATCGATGATTTATCAACTTTTTAGGCTTAGTTACTCTTTTTTAAGCTTACGCAAGGGTAAGCCAGTGTATGTTAAGATGAACTCAAACAATTTTTTCGTAGTTAAAAAAATTTCGCAGGTATTTTCAGGAGATTTGCGCTCATTTTTAGAAATTCGCGTCAAAATTAAAGACCATTCCACAAAAATAACACCGAAAAAGGTGTTGGATCCTAGGGCTAATCCAACAATATATTTCAAAAGAACTTTTAAAAACAGCAAAAAGAAATAAAATGAAAAAAATCTAATATTTATTATTTTCTATGTCCAATTGCTGGAAATGCCTGGAATCAAACCACACATTTTTTGCCTTTTCCACATAAATCATTGCAAAAATACATATTCACTGCAAAAAAAGTTTGTTGCAGCAGCACAAAGATCGTTTTTTGGCTTGTTTGTGAAAGGCTATGTTGTGTGGGAACACAAGCATTTATCAAGGCAACAATACACAACAATGTGCAAAAAAGGCCGCAAGAGGGGTATACCCAGGAGATCCACTATTCGAATCAATCAATTGTCTTTCTCAACTTCCAAAACAACGCCTGCATAAATGCAAAACTTGGCTAAGGACACACCTTATTACCACATGTTTTAGACCGTTTTTGCAATAAGGAATATTAACAAAAAGTTTGGCGCTACTTGCATATATCGCTCCCTCCCTTTTTTGGCTGGAATGCACTATTAGGCACTGGCCGTAAATGGCCCAAACCATGTTTTTTCAACGGTTTAGCATCTGAAACGTGTAGAAAACATGTTTTTAGGGCAGAGCCGACCATTTTTGAAAAAAAAATTTTTGAACAAAATTTGACTTTTTGCCTTGGGGGACCAAGGTAAACCCCTTGGAGAGGGTACTTAGATGTCTTATAGTCCATTTTTACCTTGTTTTTCTTACTGGAACTTGGTGAAAAGAGACTTTGAATGCATTTTATGATCAAGACTCACGCTTGGAATCATGTCTAAGGTAAGTGAGTGCGCGCATCTCAACCCCAAGCCCCCTCCATGCATCCAGAGTCACTTTAGAGTGATTTGTGTCTAGGTAAGTGAGTGCGCATCTCAACCCCAAGCCCCCCTCCATGCATCCAGAGTCACTTTAGAGTGATTTGTGTCTAAGGTAAGTGAGTGCGCGCATCTCAACCCCAAGCCCCCGAAGGGGCTTGGTGGCTCGAGGCCCCAGTATTCAAAACTATGTTCAAATTCCATCTTTTTGAAGAGTTTAAGTACCTTCTCCAGGTGGTTTACCTTGGTCCCTCGAGGCAAAAAGTCAAATTTTGGTCAAAAAAAATGTTTTTCAAAAACTGTCGGCCCCGCCCTAAAAACACATTTTTTTCAACGTTTCAAGTCCTAAAACGTTGAAAAAACATGATTTGGGGCATTTTCGCCCAGTGCGTAACAGTGCATTTTAGCCCTTTTGGCCGGAGTACGGTATAAGAAGTCGTCCCAAAAACTGGTTCTAACCACTTTTTCGTGTGTTTTAGCATCTTTAACGTACAGAAAACATGTTTTTAGGTAACGGAAGACCATTTCCGGAATAAAATATTTTTCGAAAATTTTGGCTTTAGGGGGTACCAGGATACCCCAGGATATCCAAGCCTCCTACGCAGGTAATCTCGCAGGTAAGTCTGTGCGCGCATCTCTAACCTTCGTAGCCTCCTACGCCCGCTCCGGGGGCGTAGGAGGCTTGGAGGCTTGGGGTTGAGATGCGCACACACACATACCTGAGACATAAATCACTCGAAAACAGACTCTGGATGCATAAAACAGTATAAAACAGCCCAGTTAACAAAACTATGTTCAAACTCTATCTTTTTCGGTCTTTTTAAGGTATCCAGGTTCATTCAAAATACCCTTTATGGGTATTGAAGTAATAAGTGTATACGCTGGGAAACCCCTGCTAATTTTAAGCTATTCGGGCACTGAAGTAGTACAGGTGGCCCTAGTTATCAAAATTACACTCCATTAATATTTATTGCTTAACAAGTCAGAAAAAAAATAAACGTTGGAAAAAACACTAAATCAGAACTAAAAAAAGGGGATCTATGTCCAGGCACACATTTATAAAGTCAAAATTTTCGAAAAATATTTTTTTTCCGGAAATGGTTTTCCGCCACCTAAAACATGTTTTCTATACGTTAAAGACGTTAAAACACACGAAAAAGTGGTTAAAACCGGTTTTTGGGAGGACTTCTTATGCCGTACTTTAGCCTTTTTTTCTAATAACAACATATGAAAAAAAGTTTGGCTTTCTCCCAAAAGTGTATAGTTCATCATAAAATGTGGTGGTGATGCTGGTGGTATATAAAAAGCAAGACCAAAAATAACCAGGCTGCTTATTAGGGCTCAGCATCTCCAACAAAGGCTATTCTCAGCAGTCGCAATCTGATTAGCTGGCAGCAGCTCTATGACACTTGAAACCCAGAAAAAAAAGTTTTATATAGTTAAAATATACTTTTAAAAAAACCGCCGGGAATCGGACCGGCCTTATGTGGAAAAGGCTGAAATTACTTTAGGTTCGAAAATCCCGTCAAATTTGAAAATTTTGTTATTTTATTTAAAAATTGTTTATTTTTAGTAAACTTATTATACCAAATTGTAGCCCTGAATGTCAGCTTTCTGATAAGCTATCAACTGAGCTGATATGATTTTAAAAAATTGTAAAAAAGCTTGAATACAATAACTTTTTCTAAAAATTCAATCTATTTTCAATCCTTCTTCTGCAAGTTTTTAAAATTTTATTAGATCAGTTGGTGCGTTGGTGTAAAAATTTTTAAGAAAATTAAAACAAAGAGTTGAATAATTCTTTGAGACAAACTATTTTTTCGGATTTGACGGGATAAGCTACTAAATTGATGGGATTTTTGAACCTTTTGACGGTGAAAAGGCTGCTATGGAAAAAGGCTGCGTAGATGACTTTTGGGACATTTTTGAATACGCGCCTTTTTTCATTTTAGTTTTTTGCTGTTTGGCACACCTATTTGAGCCTGTCCTAGCAAACGCTGGTCCACCATGCGAGCAAGGCTTCCCATAAGTAAAAATAGCTGTCTAAAAGCGCAAAAAACAGAATGCCAAAATGGGCGCGAATTAAAAAAATGTCCCCATGCCTGAAAAATTAAGGCTCTACTGGAGAATGGGTACCGATTTTTCGCCTTGGTCCGCCCTGTTATTTTTTGTCCATGTTTTTGTTTCTTTTTTATCACATTTATTTGTTCGTACCATGGGTAAATAAAAAAATAATCGAAGATATAAAAACATAGAGTAGAAAAGAAAAAAAGACGAACAAAAGAAAAAGAAAAAACGTGGAAAAAATACAACATGGGGACTAAGGCAAAAAATCTGTACCTATTCTCCAGTAAAGCCAAAACAAATAACCCAAACTGGAGTCTCAGCCACTATTACCGACTACCAGAAAATACTTTTTTAAGATAAGGAAAAAATATTGTATTAATATTATTTTCACCAGAAAATATGTTATTTTGGTCGAAAAACCAAGCTTTGCCCAAAAAAATATTTTTTCAAAATCTTCTTTCTAATGAAGTATTATTTGGCTCTAAACTATAAAAAAATATTGGAAAAAATCAGTGCAAAATCAGTAGTTCGAAAAAGTTAAAAAAACGACTCAAAGTCTTTTAATTTACTTTAAAATTCTAATTTTAGCGAAAATTCCGTATAAATCCGCAAATTTCTAGTTGGGTGGCCGCCGAAAAAGCAATCCAACCGTTTGAAACCCGAGCAAAACCCAATTAAAAGCAATTCTCTGGCTGGTGTTCCAATACTCCAGTCTAACCAGTCAAAAAAATAATTAAGCCAAAAGAGGCGCTGTTCAGCCACAAAAAATGGGATGAAATTAAGCCTGTGTAGTTGAAGACCATTATTTTTTATTTTCTCTTCTTCTTTTTTGTTTTGGCTAATGAAGAGCCAATAAAATAAAGGGCAGTCCACACACATGTATATATTGCGAAATAGTCGATGCTCACGCAACAAGGACAACGAAATTTGAAATGGACATAACTTTTTCCTTAGGCCACATTTTGAAATTCTGTTTTTGCTAATCGATTTTATGACGAGAATGGTACATAATGGCGAAAACACGATTTTTGCTTGGTCATCCCTGTCTGTGAATGGCTTCTGGATCAGTGTTGTAAAGGCACCGGTGCCGCACCG